>CM050415.1:5689783-5907946 GCA_027564155.1 Gymnocypris eckloni scoliostomus | reverse complement strand
TGAGTTTGGAGCATGTGCACATGAATGTGTGACATCACTGGCGAACAGCCAATCAAGAGCCTTGGTTAAAGGTTAAGAGATTGAAGAATATGATTACTTTAAACACTGGGTTAAAAACAACCCAACTGCTGGGTAAATATAGGACAGAACACATCTTGGGTTATTCATTTTAACCCAGCAAATGGGTTGTTTTTCTACCCAAAAATGTGTTATTTTTTTACAAAAATATTGGGTTAATTTGATTTCATAAATGGTTATATTTTCAAAGGGTAATTTTTATTTTTATTCCTTTTAAAATCATCTTTTAAAATTAAATACACAACGTTAAACAAACAGGTCAACATTGTACTAGCTTTATGTTTTTCATTAATATTTTTCAGCACATTGCACTTTGTAATTTACACTTAACCTCAACCAAATATTCAAGAGATCATACAAAACTAAAACAATAAAATTAAATGTATAAATAGCATTCAAAACAATTTCTTTCATTTTTGTGGTTTGCCTCTGTAGTTGAAAAACTGTAAATGTTTTAACATTTTAAAATTAATTAACTCCAAAGAACCTCAAGGTTTAGTAAAAACAGTTTGCACCTGAATCCATATGCACATGAAATTGAAACTCTAAAATACTTCAAGAACACCTGTTTGTTACAAAGCAGTATTGTTTTTAGTCTACAGTATGAACACAAAAATAACACAATGAAATACATTGTTTTGCCAGTAAAATATTTTCACAAAAATGTCATTTATAATCATCAGTATGTGCACATAAAGTAATACTCTTCCTCAAGCAATAAAATAAACAAACTAAACTTTTGTGCAAATAAAATTAAAAATAAAATGCCACCTCATGTACTTGAACCACAGCTTGTTAAAATAACCTCTTATCGTCTACTTGCAAGAATGTAATGCTGAGTGTAAAAAAAATTCACTTCCCTCAAACTCATAAATATTTTGAATAAACTCCTAACTAAAGAAACACTGTTTTGGGTAGTTTACATCAAAAACATAAAACTATTTGAAACATACATCTTCCTCAATGAGAGTGATTTGCTCCTAAGCTTCTCCTGCGAGGATGACAAATGCCTGGGAGTCAATGTGTCCATTTTCAAGTGACAGGACATAAGGGTAAGGTCTTGATGCTTCAGCCTGCTGGAGGTACTCCACCCAAAGGACAGATAATGCAAATTAATAAAGGTGAAACATAATGGGGGTGTGGGTATGGTTGGTGGGTTGGGGAGTTAATCCAAAATGTTTATTCAATCAAGCAGTCTTTAGAAACAATACAGTATGTCTTGTAGGGCCAGAGCTTTGGATGAGGCAAAATGCCTGAAGATTATTACAGCTTGATCTAGCCCAATTTGACAGAGCCACTGACAGGCATACAGCACTTTACAATAAGGTTTCATTAGTTAACATGAACGAAGAATGAACTATACTTCTACAGAATTTATTAATAATCTTAATTTTTACATTTGCTTTTGGAGATCGTACACTCGACCATTGTTTCACCCCCTTCCGGGACGCATACAAGTCCCTCCCCCGCCCACCTTTCGGCAAATCGGATCACTCTTCCGTTCTGCTCCTGCCTGCTTATAGGCAGAAACTGAAACGTGAAGCACCCACTCACAGGACAGTTCATTGCTGGTCCGACCAATCGGACGCTATACTACAGGACTGTTTTGATCACGTGGACTGGGACATGTTCCGGGCAGCGTCTGAAGACGACATAGAGGCGTATTCAGATACGGTCACGTGTTTCATCAGGAAGTGTATAGATGATGTAGTTCCGACCAAAACAATCCGTATCTACCCCAACCAAAAACCGTGGATTAACAGCGATGTTCGATCAGCCTTGTCGCGGACATCTGCCTTTAAATCCGGAAACACTGATGATCGGAAACAAGCCAGTTACGATCTCAGGAGATCCATCAAAGCAGCCAAACGAACATATAAAAACAAAGTTGAAGAACACTTCAACAACAATAACCAAGAAGCATGTGGCAGGGCATCAACAACATCACAGGCTTTAAAGGAAATAAACCAGCTACTGTGAACATTGCCTCCTCTCTACCGGACGAGCTCAACACCTTTTATGCTAGGTTCGAGGCTGATAACACCGCCCACACAGAGAGCGCTCACACGACTGCTGCAGAAGAGGTCAGTCCACTCACGCTTTCTGTCGGACGTAACCCGATCCTTTAAAGCGGGTGAACATCCGTAAAGCCGTGAGGCCCAGATGGTATACCAGGCCGTGTGCTCAAAGCATGCGCTTTCCAGCTAGCTGGGGTTTTACAGACATTTTCAATCTGTCCCTCTCTCTGTCTGTGGTTCCCTCGTGCTTCAAAAAATCCATCATTGTGCCCATACCGAAGAAAAATAAAATCACATGCCTGAATGACTGGAGGCCCGTTGCTCTGACCCCCATCTTCAGCAAGTGTTTTGAGAAGCTTGTCAGAGACTACATTTGCTCTGTGCTGCCTGCTTCACTGGACCCACTACAATTTGCATACCGCAGTAACCGTTCCACAGACGATGCTATTGCCTTCACCCTGCACACTGCTCTCTCCCACCTGGAAAACAAAAACACCTACGTGAGGATGCTGTTCGTGGATTATAGTTCGGCATTTAACACCATAGTGCCTGCCACACTGGTTGCGAAGCTCCAGACTCTAGGACTGAACAGATCTCTGTGCAGCTGGATCCTGGACTTCCTGACAGGCAGAAGTCAGGTGGTCAGAATGGGCAACAACACCTCATCTCCCTGATCCTCAACACTGGTGCACCGCAGGGTTGCGCCCTCAGCCCACTCCTGTACTCCCTGTACACACACGACTGTACAGCAACACACAGCTCGAATGTCATCGTCAAATTTGCTGATGACACAACGGTGATAGGCCTGATCACCGACAACGATGAGACGGCCTACAGAGAGGAGGTGAGTACCCTGAATAAATGGTGTCAGGAGAACCACCTCTCACTCAACATCGCCAAGACCAAGGAGCTGGTGGTGGATTACAGGAGACAGAGCAGAGAACACACACCCATCACCATCGACAAGACACCTTTGGAGCGGGTGACCAGCTTTAAGTTCCTCGGCGTCCACATCACCGAGGATCTCACATGGTCTGCTCACACAGATGCAGTGCTGAAAAAGGCACATCAGCGTCTCTTCTTCCTGAGACGGCTGAGGAAGTTTGGAATGAGCCCCAGAATCCTCAGGTCCTTCTACACCTGCACTGTGGAGAGCATCCTGACCGGCTGTATCACCGCCTGGTTTGGAAACAGCACCGCTGGCAACCGCAGGGCTCTGCAAAGGGTCGTGCGCCCGCCACATTGTTGGAGGTGAGCTTCCCTCCTCCAGGATATCTACACCAGGCGGTGTACAAGGAAAGCCTGGAGGATTATCAAAGACTCCAGCCACCCGTCCCACAGACTGCTCTCTGTTGCCCTCAGGACGGACGTTTCCGCAGCATCCGATCCCGCACTAGCCGACTGAGGGACAGCTTTTTCCCTCAGGCTATCAGGCTAATGAACAGTCAGAAATGACCCACCCTTCAACACACTCCCACTCACACAACATGCCATGCACTGCACTTTAACACAGTTTAACTGGACTACACGCACACACTGCACTAACACAACCTATCTGCTATCACTGGACACCATACAATGCACATCCACGACACTGCATATGAATAATCTGTTGCACCTTTGCACATCTATCTGCTGCTCAACCAATCTGCTGCTAATTTATAATCTGTTGCACCTTCACATTATTACTATTTATAGACTACATTATGTATAGATAGTGTACATAATGTAGATGTGCCCATACGGTGTATAATGTGTCGCTGATAATTGAGTGTGTCTTTATAGTACACTATGTGTACTGAGTATATGTATGTGTATTTTGCACATTGTCTTCTGTACAGTCTGTAAATATGTACTGTCCATATGTAAATTGTTGTTGTTTTTTTGCACTGTCTGGAGCACTGTAAATGCTCCAGTGCAGCTTTTTTGCACTGTCTGTCCATATGTAAATTGTTTGTTGTTTTTTTGCACTGTCTGTCCATATGTAAATTGTTTGTTGTTTTTTTGCACTGTCTGTCCATATGTAAATTGTTTGTTGTTTTTTTGCACTGTCTGTCCATATGTAAATTGTTGTTGTTGTTTTTTTTGCACTGTCTGGAGCACGCTCATAAGAATTTCACTCACCAAGGCACTTGTGATGTGACAATAAAAGTGATTTGATTTGATTTTGATTTGAAATCACGTTGTATTTGTTAACATTGGTTAATGCACTGTGGAATAACATGAACTAATGAATGACTATTTTTTGTAAACTAACATTAAAAAGATGAATAAATACTGTAACAAATGTATTGCTCATTGTTAGTTTATGTTAGTTAACATTAATATTAACAAATCTGAGACCTTATTGTGTTACCAGATTTCTAGTTATTACATGCTGTTAAGGGGCAGGGTTATCTATTTGCATTACATTTACATTTAGACAACAAAAGAGCAATAATATGCAAGTGCTATAACAAGTCTCAGTTAGCCTAACACAGTACACATAGCAAGTTTTTTTGTATTATAGAAAAAATAAAAAACAAACAGATAGAATAGTAAAGGATTAGAACTAGCTCGTGTTAGAGGCCTTTTTTGCTTTTTGTTAATTATATAATAAATAAAAAGAAAACAAATAGATAGAATACAAAAAGATTAGAGAAGGTATTGTTCGTTTTTTTTTTACTAAAACAAGCAGTTAGTAATTTAATAGAGTGCACGTCTAAAAGAAGCACGTTTTTTTAAAGAATAGAATTAGAATAGAGAGTGCTAGTGTAACAGGGCAAATGAGACGTGAGGTGTGCGGATCCATGTGCAAGCTTTTATTAGAAGACATGGTCAAAAACACAGGCAGGGTCGAGCAAATGGCAAACAGGTATATTGAAGGCAAGGCAGATGAGTACTCAAGTAAACGGACATGGTCTTCCATCGGCGAACAATATCCAGAGGGCTTGACAAGAGGGGTAATCCAGGTACACAACCAATGGTCCAGGCAGGAGTAAACAGAGTCCAAATGGAAGGCAAAGGGTTAATCCAATATACAAGGCAGAAGGTCAGGAACCAGACAACAAGGCAACACGAATAGACTAGACTTAAACTAAAATAAGAAGCGGAAACAAGGAATGGCTCCGTAAAGCAGCTAACACTCGGAGAGTGATAAATGCTAGTGATGTGACGTTTGACACGGAGGCTTCGAAGCTTGTATAAAAAAAACTAAACATCTCATACTGTGCCTGTTTCATATCTGATTCAAACGAAGCGAACCTCAGCGCCGTTTCCTTTACATTATAATGTGTTACCATTGTTTTCTTTTTATCCTAATTTATATATTAAGGTCAAATGAACTTTGTCCATGAAATAACAGTCTGGACTGAGGCAGAGTTAACATTGACAGATCACAGATTTAATTCATGAGTTTATGTTTGATTTATTTGAATTATTTTAGTGGCAGTACACCAACATAAATGAATGACTTTGACAATGGCCATTATGTTTATACAATAAATTATTAATTTTTATGACCACAAGATGGCCACAGCACAAACCGTTTTAAAAAGCTTTGAGTAATGAATCTTTTTCCGATACAATTGGGTTGAAAGCTTCATTGGTTCAGAACGCTTCACTTCACCATCACTAATAAACACAAAAACAAACACGGAAAGGCTTGGTAATTAGTTAACACTAGGAGAATGCTAAACGCTAAACAATACTTGGCAACTAGATCAGGATCTGAGTGTGTTTTATGTAGTGTGTGTAATTGCTCTTAGGTGAGCGTGTGATTGGTTACAGCTGTGTGATCAGTGCATTCTGCTGTGTATGTGCAATCAGTGCAATCAGCTGTGTGTGTGTGTGTGTGTGTGTGTGTCATCAGTGCAATGGATGATGGGAAATGCAGTCCAGTGTGATGTGTGGTGTGAGAGTCAAAATGATGGAGAGGCGACCTCTTGTGGCAGTCGGATGTAATGCCACGGACCAGATTCGTGACAGCTAGAGTTAGAGGAACTCTATCCTATTATAATAATTATTCCTTTATAACTATCTATTTATAATGTATCCAAGATACATTATAAATTAAATTACAAAGTTATTGTGGAGCATATCTATTTAACACGTTATTATATATAAGACTGAAATAATGATGGCTTTAATCACAGAAATAAATTACATTTTAAAGTATATTCATATAACAATCATTAATTTATTGTAACAATATTTCCCAACATTTATTTCACAACTCTTTATGCTGTATTTTGGATCAAATAAATGCATTCGTGAGCAGAAGAAAATTTATTTAAAAACATTAAAAATCTAACCGATCACAAACTTTTGAATGTTAGTGTATTCAAATACCTGGTCAAGTCATAAAATGACTGAAGTGAATTTATTGAGTCGTACTTACAGGCTGAATGTCGATGAAAGTTTTTTTGCTATCATCAATGCTGGGCCGGACTGCTTTTCTGCCAATTTTGTAGGGTGGATGTGGAAGCAAAACAGGTAACAGCTTTAGTGCAAGATTTCCCTTTGCATCTGTCAGAAAATAATTTTCCATTTATCAACACTACTAAAAAATGTAGCGAGCTGTCATTTAGTAATAACTATTGTAGAATATAGGCTATAGGATATCA
This sequence comes from Gymnocypris eckloni scoliostomus, assembly GCA_027564155.1. Lineage (NCBI taxonomy): Eukaryota > Metazoa > Chordata > Actinopteri > Cypriniformes > Cyprinidae > Gymnocypris > Gymnocypris eckloni. The sequence goes on along the minus strand of CM050415.1, from coordinate 5,901,246 downwards.
GAGACCGAATCGGACAAATCCAGATTCGATTAGAACATGGTTGAAACATGAGGAGCCGAATTCCACAAACAGAAGAACAAGACAACGGCAGGAAGTCATAAATCAGATACCTTGCTCCAGCCCGTCTGAATACAGCCTAACCAGCAAGCCTCTTTCACAGAACAGCTTGCAACATTAAGACAAAATAACACTTATTGATAAGTCCAATGCAGGTAGGAGACTGTCAAATTTGGGGCAAGTTATAAATATTAATGGTCAAAGAGATGCACCACGTGACTATCACGTGTTCCACGGTAGAAATCACAAGCTACCGACTTTCTTAGATTGACTTCCCCCAACCAAACAGCTAGCAAGACACAGACCAGACAGAAATCCCTTAGTTCACATAACATGTAATTATGTCCTACTCAGAACTTCATAGAGACTGTCATTTCTATATGCACCCAAAATCATTCTAAAATTACTTATGACTTTCTATGCATATGTAACGAACCCACACAATTGACTATCATGTTAATCACGTGTTGTGTATGTCTTTTTAATAATTATGGAATAAAAGAAGGATTCATATGTGTGTTTGGCATGTATGAGTTTGAAAATACATGGTTTAAACATTTCTTCCAATCGAGTCTTTGTCAAATGTATAATAGTCCTGTTATAGATATCATGTCCAAAATGATATTCTATAAGAGCAGGACAATTCAAACAATGTCACTAACCATGACATATTGATTTATTGATTGGGAGGAGAAATGAGCTAAGATCATTTCTAATTTGTCAAGACACCCCTTGGGGCGGGTCTAAAAGCCGAGTTTAAAAACTCAGGACACCATCAAAGTTCTCTCTTAAAACTTTTCTTCAAAATGCTCTCTTCCTCTCTGCTCTTCTAACTTTTAGCCATGCTTTTTGTCATAACTTTCTGTGCTCTTTGAGCACCATTCCAGCGTGCTCTGGCCTACATGCCAGATGCTACTTAACACCATGATGAGAAGAAAACCCACCTAGTCTCGTTACCTAATTTTATTATTTTACTTTCTTTTCACTGAGTTTCGTGTTCAAAAGTTAACCCTCTAAGCGCCAAAGTCGCAAAATTACGACAAGACGTCATACTTCATTAAATAGACTGTAGTTCCTAATATGGTGTAATATCGCTTTTTTATTCCCTACCACTAGATGGTAGACATGTGGTACTTCGATTCTAGACCAAAAGTGTTCGAGGAAATACCAGAGCAAGTGAGCTATCGTGTCATTGATGCGGAAGCAATTTAGGTTCATAAGCGTGTGAGTAAATTGTGAGATTTGTGAGAGAAAATCGCCAAATTACTAATAAAAAGTTGTACTGTGAGGATGTGTTGCAAATGTTATTAGCCGATTCTGACTCTGAAGGAGAATATTTGTGGTTTGAAAATGACGATCGGCCGTCTAATTGCTCGCGCTTCTATCTCGGCTGCGCAATGGTGCCGCCGCGCATGGCGAGAGTGTTCACAAAGCACAAACAAGTGATCATTTCGGCCCTTTACCCAACGGGGATGGGGGTGGCAGGGGTGGACGTGGTCTTATGGCGCTTTTCCACTGCATGGTACGGTACGGTTCGGCACGGCTCGGTACGGTACGGTACGGCTCAGTTCGGGTCGGTTGCATTTCCACCGCAGTTTAGTACCGCTATAGAGTGGGCGGGATTATTCACGTGTCGTTATAATTGCGCCGCCTCTACTGCCGTGACATCATCGTAAACGCGCCACAAACAAACTCACAACAAAGAAAGGAGACGGAATAGTGTTCTTCACTCTTGGCATGTGGATGTTTTTAACAACAATGGAGAGGTCTATGAATGCTTGTGATTTACCCCCAGCAGCAGAGACTGTGGTGGCAGTGACACGGGTTGTAGAGGAGGAGCGCAGGGATGTTCGTGCAGGTGTGCTGCGTTACTTGATTAGTTAACTATTCATGCAGCGTGTTCTGTAAAGTGAATTATCAATAAACTTTTGAATATTTCAAAATGTACAATGTATCCTTGTTTTTTTTAATTTATGTGATGGTTTTATAATCGCGGCATTAATCATTTGTCTTTTCAAGAGGTTCATTACGGGCTCATACAATGATACATATTTAATATAGTCTGGAGGTACACTTATTCGATCAGATTGTTTTTAATTGAAGCAAAACACAGATACAGAGGTAAAAATATAAACAGAAAACATACTCTGAAAATATAGCAAGTTCAAAAGTAACGTTATATACATAAGGCTTTTGCTTGCGTGCCATCAAGCTCTCACTGGATCCGCTCCTCGGCTATCAACGAGAGGAACATCTGAACTTCCTCAGCAGACAACGACACTGCTATTTTGTGGTTGATGCAAAAATGTGCGTTTGTTTAAACAGAAGTTGCGTCCGATCCTTCGCTGGCTGTGCTGATTTAAATCTAGCGGGTAGGGCTGTAGAGGAGGGTCTCGTGTCGCAAGTTTAGTGACGCAGTAATGACGATTCTCTCCGGCCAATCAGTGATCAGCAGAGTTTACACGTCACGTTTTGGTAACGGTACCGGCTCGCATGGAACCTCGACCGAAGTGGTACTAAAAAAGTATCAGGTACCAGGTACAGTACCCAGTGGAAAACCCCCCAAAAGTGAACCGTACCGTACCGTACCGTGCCGTACCATGCAGTGGAAAAGCGCCATATGTGTCCATAGGAGAGGCTCTGCGTTGCTGATGATCGCCCCAGATTGTGCCTTTTTTTCTGATCGCGTGCGCTCAAAGTGCCACCGGTAGACAGTACAGCTGCAGTCAGTGTTGGGTAACGTTAGGTCTGTGCGCTGTGCCATGCAATAAGAGGTACCATACTCTCAAGAACTATATACTGTACATGATCGGGCAAATAGCTGGTCAACTGATCAAAAAATAGGCACATGTATTTTACTATGACACAGTAATATAGTAATAATTTACTACTTTCTCCTGTTGTACCATTATTTCCTCTTTTCCTGATCATTTGTAATGAGGATAAAAAGACAACAAAAAAAAAACAAGGCTGCTGGCTATAAATGGATGAGGAATTTAGTCAATGCATTCATTCTTTGTCTGTCCTGCTATACCTTATTTTGGTCATTTGGTGAACCCCCTGGACATATGAGACTTTCTGTTAACATATTTAAAGACGTGGTGTCAAGAATAAATTGAGTTCAAAAGCTTGAAGCCTCTGCCTCGTGTTTTTGTTCTCCCAGATCTGCTGAAGACTTATTTCACAACATCTAACATGTATTTCTGATTTGATTTAGAAGTGATCCTAAACACAGAAAGAAAACTTAGTTCATAAGGAAGCTGAAGATTTACAGTTGGCAAGAGGGGAACTGATCCCTAAATTAAACATACTTTCTCCCAAGGGTTTTTTCTCCATTTTGTCACCTGATGGAGTTTGGGTTCCTTGCCACTGTCGGCTTTTGACGTGTTTATTTATTTATACATAATATTCAGCAATGTTATTGATCTGACTCCACTGACACTATCGGATGAGGACTGAACTGAGCTAGATAATGACACCACTGTTTTCTGCCCAAGTGCTATGTAGATGCATTGGAATTATTTTATATTTTATTATTTTTATACAGTTATTGAAATTAACTGAGTCAACGCTGATTTCAACTGAACAATGACACTTTTTACTGTTTAGAGTTGCTTCACAGCAGAAGTTAATTCTGTTTGCATCATTATTTTTCTTTTAATCACTGTAAAGCAGCTTTGAAACGATCTGTATTGTATAAAGCGCTATATAAATAATGGTGACTTGACTTAAATTGGTTCAAATCTTTAAAAAAAAAGTGCATGAAACAGGCAACCTGAATAAACACAAAATACAGTTTAATGATAACTGTATTTGCCTTTGTTTTATGTTAATTTTCTTAGGAATATCTGACAATAATTAGTGCTGGATATACTCAAAAATAGAATAAATCAGGATTTTTTTTCACAGCACTGTACACCAGCATTTATGTTCAGTAGTGTGACATTAATGTGTGGAAATGGACACATTTTTTAGGGAGGTATTACTATTTTCAGGAAAATAAAATGGTAACAACTAAAAAAAGATAATCAAAATATAATTCTACAGAAGATGATGTCTCTAGTGAAACAAGCACTCAAATAATGGTGAGCAGTAATCTACTTTATTTATTTTATCTTTTATTAACTATTATCTTTATAGTTTAGAATACATAACTGGTATTGCATTTCAGGAACTAAGACCTGGGAGTGCTGGAGAAATCAAGTGTACCAAGTCCTCTATCTCCTCAGCCATGGAAGAGATTGAGGAATAAAATTAAATCAAAGAGCTAAAAGAAGATTTACAATATTTGTGCCATTTCAGTATGCAAAGAAAAAGAGAGCTGAGGGAGTGAAAAGGTAATGAATATCTAGTTATAACAGCAATTATTCTCAACGCTAACATAAGCTCTCAACATCTTTTGTGTGGACTCTTTGATTCTCTCTGATTGACTAGAAGGTGTGCATTAAAACAGTGAATGCAGATCATTACAATCAGTTCAATCACCATTTTAAATCAATGCGCTGCTTTTACTGTAGCACACACAGTCCAAACTCTAGCTCTAATGACCTGTAACCAAACAAACAAATCAGAATTAACTTAGTTTTACCCCTCCAGTCAAAATATACTACACATACATTAAAGGGATAGTTCACCCAAAAATTAAAATTCTGTCATTAATTTCTATTAATCATGTTGTGCCAAACCCCGTAATACCTTTGTTCATCGTTCAAAACACAAATTAAGATTTTTTGATGAAATCTGAGAACTTTCTGACCCCTCTATAAGCAGCAATGCAACTTACACATTTAAGTTCCAGAACAGTAGGAAAGACATTGGGAAATCCATATGACTCCAGTGGTTTAACCTCAATTTTGTCTTCTGTCTTTTTGTAAATTAGTTGTTGTTTTTTTTTGGACACAAACACTCGCGTTGCTTCATAAAATTGAGATAAAACAACTGGAGTCACATTAATTACTTTAACGATGTCTTGTCTACCATTCTGGAACTTGAATGTGTAAGTTGTATTGCTGTCTATGCAGGGTCAGAAAGCTCTCTGATTTCTTTGAGATCAAAATATCTTTGTTTGTGTTCCAAAAAGGAGTTAAGGTCTTACGGGTGTTAAACCACACATGGGTGACTAATTAATGCGTAATGACATAATTTAAATTTTTGGGTTAGCTATCTCTTTAAGGGCAACTTTATCTTAACTTTTTAACCTAGCTTTAACAGGTGTGTATTGCACAATTTTAATCGACTTCAATGGACACCTAGCCCTTATGTGTGAAGAGGGTTATAGGTTACACAAAGTTTTATATGAAGGGGGCACAATAACTGTGGAACACATATATTTAATTTACTGTATTCTAATTGTCACGAATCCTGTCCATGCACTCCCTGTTACTCACCACCAGAGGTCACTCGCTCACCACATGGACTCCTGCACCACACTAACGGTTGCACATCACCTAAGACTACATTTCCCATAACCCCTTGCACTGATGTCACACAGCTGATTGCACTGATCACTAATCACACAGCTGATTGATCTGATCACACTCTATATAAGCCTTGGACTTCCTCTCTGTCATCGCCGAGTATTGTATAGCGTATATCCTAGCGATAGCTACTCTACAGAGCCCACTCAGTCGTTATAGTCTTGCCTTGCCTGTGTTCTAGTATTTTGATACCTGCTCGTGTACCTGGATTATCTTTCTGCCTTGCCCTGTTGGATATTGTTTGCAGATTGCAGACCTACGCTTGCCCTAGGATTACTCTCTATCTTGCCATTTATATATCTGTTTGCCAATGTGTGACCCATGCTTGTTTCCGACCATGCCTCCTAATAAAGCCCTGCAAATGGATCCTCATGCCTCCCGTCTCATAACACTAATAATAAATTTAAATGATTTACTTGTATACTTGTAAACAAAATTTATTCATTATTTTTTTTTAATGTAAGGTTAGAATTTTGAATGAAAAATAAAAATGAAAAAGTGGGAAAATACAGTACAGTATTTTTAAATACTGGACTTGTACATTGTTTAAACATGATTGTGTCTGTGCTTTTTCTTTAAACCACACAAGGGTGACTAATTAACCCTCTGGGGTCTGAGGGTGTTTTGGGGGCCTGGAGAAGTTTTGACATGCTCTGACATTTGTGCTTTTTTCAGTTGCTTATATACAAATAAATGGCTAAAGTCTAATATGTTAGCAGCATTTGTGTACATGATTGTGTTTTTGTGAAAGCAAGGTTTATGCGTGGTTGGTGAAAAAATACAATTTTAAGTCACTGAAATAAGGCCATAAAAAACATACAGAATGTTTGTTCACAAGACTTCTGAGAACTGGATCTTGTACTCTTGAGTTTTTGCTTCAAAATAATGAAAAAATCATCTTGTTTACTTGCTCACATAAAACAATATATTGATTAAACATTTCTAAGTCACTTTTTGAGTAGAAATGGTCTATGCGAGAAGGCGTGAACTGTCATTATTAATGCAGTGATTTACACCTGAGAAGACAAAGGCCCGCATAATGAGCTTCATAATGAGATGCATAATGAGCCATTCAGTCAGGTATGTGACTGAGAAGGAAGAGTTACCAGAAAGAATGTGAGGACAAAATAAATGTATAATTTTTGTTTGTAGTTTATTTAGAATATATTGAGCTATCACACAAAATAACTCGAGATTCACTAGCAAGTGCAATTAAACATTTTATTAGGAACAATCAATGTTGACTTTCAAAGCTGACTTTTTAGAATCACTATCATTCACATGATCCTTCAGAAATAATTCTAATATTCTGATTTGCTGCTCAAAAACATTTATTATTATTATGTTGAAAAGAGCTGAGAAGAATATTTAAGTTTTTTTTATGAATAGAAAGTTCAGAAGAACAGCATCGTTTGTAACATGATACATGTCTTTATCATCACTTGTGTGCTAAATAAAAGGGTTATTTATCTCAGCAGATCTTCTTCCAGAAACAGAAATTAGCTGGGATGAACTTGTTTGTTTATGCGGAGGTGATGTGGGTGTTACATTCACACGCACCTCACGTGGATGTTTGAATCTGAAAAGTTCGATTGGCGCGTAGATATGAGTTGAGAGCGGAAAACTGGACATTGTGTTGGTTTCATAAGGATTACTTTAACAGAGAATATTTGTTTTGAATGTGACTTCATTTAAAAGTAGACATCTCAAGCTTTCTATACATATATTTCTCATGTATTTGACGAGAGTATTCGTGGAGATTCATGTTGTTTTATTCACGTGTCTGTGAAGAGAGGTGACAGACACAGAGCCGGCAAAGAACGCATCCTGTTTATTTTATTTTTTAAAAGCACATTGTTTTGTTGTTATTATGACTATACACAAATAAAAGAAGACCCTTGCTTTTTCAAACGATACCTTGTTCTTATCTGTACGATCAAAACACATGGAGTATTTTTAGTTATTTAGAAAATATGAGACAGACCGTGTGGGCTTCGACCCCAGGGGGTTAAATATGTTACTAATTAACAATTAACATGAGGAAGACCAATCAGGATCTGCCACACTCTGCCCAGTAGGATCCGGTAGAAGACTCAGGGTTTTCACACCTCCCACTCCAAAAAAGGAGGTTATCTAAAGAACCGACATAAAACAAAAACAAGGAAAATATATACACAAGCAGAATAACCATTTAAATATGATAACATTATAATTTACAATAACATTAATACTGAACTCCATAAATCCCACTCCATTTCACTCCCATACTCCTGGGCCCTAGGACATCGGAGAAGAAACTAGAGAAAGGGAGAGAGAGAGAAGAAGAAAAAAACAAAACTGAAGAAAGGAGAAAGGAGATAGAGAAGATATACCCGACACTATTGGGATAGCTTACAGCCACGAGAGAGCATCAGCAATTAGGTTGTCCTTGACACGAATGTGCTTAATATGTAGGTGGAAGGGCTGTAAAATAAGGCTCCCCCTCATGATTCTTTGATTCTTACCATGCATTCGATTCACGAAAGTCAGTGGATCATGGTCAGTGCAAACAATGATAGGACCACAGACTGTACTTAAATAGACCTCAAAATGTTGAATGGCTAAGACCAGGGCTAAAGCCTATTTTTCCACCGTAGAATACGCATGCTGATGACGATTGCATTTTTTTTTTAAATAACGGACTAGATGTTTGATTCCCTTAGCATCTTCTTGCAGAAGAACAGCGCTGTAAGCACTTGCATCAACTGCAAGTAAGAAAGGTCTTTCAAAATTAGGTGCCATCAACACAGGAGCATTGGCCAGAGGAGACTTTGCGTTATCAAAGGCACATTGACACTGTTGTGATCATTCAAAAGGTCTCTTCGGCTCAATAAATCTGTTAAAGTGGCAACTACATTCACAATGTTCTGGCAAAAATCGCTATAGTAACCCACCATCCCAAGAAAACATCGTAACTCACATCAAGTAGTGGGAGTGAGAAAACTACAGACAACTTCAACTTTAGCGTTGATTGGTTTTACGCATCCTCCGCCAACCACCTTACCTAAATATGTCACTCCAGCCTTGCCAAATTCGCACTTGGCAAGATTTACAGTCAAGTTCACTTTAGCCAAATGCTCAAATTTGTGCGAGGCATTCAGACAAAGTAGAACTCTACAGAACAATATCATCCAGGTAAGCTTCACATCCGGTCAACCCAGACAACACTCGATTTACTAACCACTGAAATCTAGCGGGAGCATTTCAAACTCCGAAAGGCATAACGGTGTACTGTATAAAACTATCAGTTGTAATAAAAGCAGATAGTTCTTTAGCACGGGAAGTTAAAGGCACTTGTCAATAACCTTTCAAGAGGTCGAATTTACTGACAAACCATGCAGAATCCACATGATCTACACAGTCATCAATTCTGGGTAGAGGAAACAATCAGGTTTTGTCAGAGAGTTAAGTTTCCTGTAATCAGTACGAAACCAATAAGAATTGTCAGGTTAAGTGTTCCTGTGGCTCAGTGGTGGTAGAGCATTGCGTTAGCAGCGCAAATGTTGTGGGTTCAATTCCCAGGGAACACACATACTGACAAAAAAATGTATAGCCTAAAATGCACTGTAAGTCGCTTTGGATAAAAGCATCTGCTAAATGCATAAATGTAAATGTACTCACTAAAATTCAGGGAGGGCTCCAAGAACTAAAACTGGGTTCTGTTAAATCATTTGTAATTATTTGTAAGTAAATAATCCACCTCTTTCTGAAGCAACTTCCTTTTAACAGGGTTTACTCGATATGGATGTTGTTTTACAGGTTGAGCCATACAAACATCAATGTTGTGTTCAATGACATGTGTTCGAGTAGGAACATCAGAAAAGAGAGAGGGGAATGAACTTACCAACTTGATAATATCAGTCTTCTCTGGTTCACACAAATGAGACAAATGATAAGCTAAATTAGCAAGAACCATGAGAAGGACCATTCTTCTCCTCCAGAACATCAGCCATCTCTACAGATGTTTCTGAGACACTTGGATCTATGGTGTCAGTAGTTACAACATTAACAGGCAAAGACAATACAGGAGTCATATATGATTTTAATAAATTAACACGACAAACCTGTACTTTCTTTCGACGATCAGGTGTGTTTAGAAGATTGTATACGGTCCAGTAAACTTAGCCTGGAATGGACTACTCAAAACAGGTAACAAAGCGAGCACTTGATCGCCTACCTGAAAACGTCTTGCCTGGACCTTACGATCATACAACCTCTGCATCTTTTTCTGAGTCTTACCTCATTTTCGTACAGCAATAGCTCTGGCTTCATAAGAGTCGATAACGAAAACTACTCACGCAGTCCAACACATTGTCAGGTGGATCAGATGTTCTCCATTCATCTGCCAAAACAGCAATAGGTCCTCTGACAGTGTGTCAGAATATTAGCTCATTAGGACTAAAACCGGTGCTCTCTTGCACAACCTCACAAATAACTAAAAGCATTCAAGGAAGTCCATCCTCCCAGTCACAATCAAGTTGAACACAATACGATCTCAAATGTGACTTAAGAGTCTGATGGAACCTTTCCAACCCTCCTTGACTCTGAGGGTGGTAAGCCCTTGAGATATTGTATTTAAACTTGAGTTGTTGCATGACTTTTGAGAACTGTCAGGACATAAAATTTGAACCCTGATCAGATTTAATGGTTTTTGGAATGCCAAAAACAGACATGAAACTCATTAAAGCCTTTAGAATTTATTTAGCTTTAATCGATCTAAACGGATAAGCTGCAGGATAACGTGTAGACCAGGGGTAGGCAACATGGGTCCTGGAGTGCCGCTGTCCTGTAGAGTTTAGCTCCAACCCTAATCAAAGACACCTGAACAAGTTAATCAATGCCTTCAGAATTACTAGGGCTACAGGCAGGTGAGGCTTTTTTCAGGGTTCGGAGCTAAACTCTGCAGGACAACGGCACTCCAGGACCGACGTTGCCTACCCCTGGTGTAGACTGACACAGTAAGCACAGTAAGCATGCACAGCCATGGATCATGGTAATGGACCGACACAATCGATGATCAAATGTTCAAATGGAGTGGCAACTACAGCAATAGGCTGTAAAGGAGCCAATGGAACCTTTTGGTTTGGTTTCCTGGTCATTTGACAAATGTGGCAAGATCGTATATAGTTAACCACATCCCTCTTTATTCTAGGCCAATACAATTTTCTGAAAATGATATCACACATCCTCTGTACCCCCATATGACCAACAAGGCCCTGGTGTGATAACTGTAGGACGGCTTGACGAAAAGTAAGAGGAACTACAATTTGGATCCTAGGATTAAGTGAAGAGTCAGTACTCATAGGCTGCTGTCTACAAAGCAATCCATCTTGAAGAAAGTAGAAGAAAGACACGGTTTTATTTTGTCCTCTACCAGCAGCTAAGGAGTACAAATCTTGAAGAGTTCGGTCCACGTTCTGGGCTTTGATTAATTCATCTTGAGTCACACTAGAAAGTGGAGACAAAGAACAAATGTTATCATGGTCATCACAAATGAATGGTCTATCAGACATGGAAGCAAACTTGTCAGTCTAGTTATCAACAGACAGTACTTCATGCCCAGAAATCTCATATTCGGCCATAGTGTACACAGTATCAGGTTCTGATTGAGAGTTAATAGATGAAATGAGAGTATCACTAAGAACATTTTACATTTCATCTGAAATCCTTCCTTTGGCCATGGCTCGAGTTATCGCACAAGCTGTAAATAAGTTAGGACAGTCAGAAGATCGATTCAATCCCTCTACAACAAGAGCTACTATAGGTGGAACTCCACCATCTGGATTCTCCCAAACATTACCTCCAGCTAAGTCATTGTTGAGTATAAAAGTGACACCAGGGAAAGGAAGCATAGCAGATCCAGCTCCTACATCACCTGACACAAGCTTGGAATGAAGTTGAATGCAGTGTAAAGGAACTTCCATGAAGCCCATTTCAAGTCCTCTGACCAGCACATGAGATCCAGTAGCAGTACGTTCAGACAAAGGCAAAAGTCCTTCCAACAAAAAGGACTGCCCTGTCCCAGTATCTAAGGATACGAACAGGCACAGTTTTATCACAGTCAGGCAAAGAAGCACTCCCATCAGTGAGAAATGGCCCAAAGTCAACACTGTTTTTAACATTCTCCATCTCAGTGATGTCCACCTGCTTTTATCTTTTATTTTACAGTTTTATCTTTCTTTTTGAGAACAGCACAGTCTGAAATTTTATGTCCTGGCTTCCTACAATAAAAGCAAACAATTTCTCCTTTTGGACATGTGACTGAGGTATTATCAGTAGAAGCTGACACAACATTCTTACATGAAACCATTTTTTAATTTTTAACTGAAACACTCAACTTTGACCTAATCAACTCATGATTAAATGAACAGAACTTTGATGAGTGAGAACAAATTCATCTGTCATAAGAGCAGCATCAGACAATTTAGTCACCTTATTTTCATTGAGATACATAGAAACAGCACATGGAACACAACTTTTAAACTCTTCTAGAAGAATAAGCTCTCCAAGCTGTTCTTTAGTTGCAATTTTTACAGATTGCAATAATAAGGTCCGAAATTCTTTAGGCCATTTCAATGACTCTGCAACGTGTTCAAAATGATGGAAATACTTCTCTACTTCCTTCTCTAAAAACGGCGGCACAAGTCTAAGGTTTTTATAAACATCAAACACAGGTTCAACAGATGATACCTGAACAGGAGTTTGGTCTATTTTTGTGTTCAGCTCCAACTCAAGTTTCCGTAACTGAAACGCTCTTTCCTCTCTTTCTTTTTCAAATTGTAACTCAATTTTACGTAACTCTAACTGTTGCTGCAATTTCTTTATTTTAAAATCATTCTCTAACTCTTTATCTTTAAGACACAAACATCGTGTTCAGCACAAAGTTTTTCTGCATCAACACACAACTGCTTCTCTTGTAAAGACATCTTGCTAAACTTTGCATTTTGATCAACATCACAAAGAGGGGAGGATACAAACTCCTCAGGGTTAATAACTTGAGATCTTACCTCTAAAACGCCTCGCTCGGAAAGTGCGCTCTTCACAACTTTAATCAGTGTTTCCTAGAGCCACTCCTGAGAAAACATCCCACAGAGTGCCTATCTCAGTTAGCAGATAACACACTTAAATATGCTACTAATTAACAATTAACATGTGGAAAACCAATCAGGATCTGCCACACTCTGCCCAATAGGATCCGGAGAAGACTCAGGGTCCTCACAGTTATAAATCATTGATAAGCAGTTATAAATGTATGAATAAAAAGGATCATTTTAAGTGTGTTATCTGTTAACTGAAATAGGGATGTTTTCTCAGGAGTGGCTCTGACTCAACATGTAAGATCTTGTTGATTTTCTAACCTTTGTTTTTCGTTTGCATTTCTTATATCATGTTGTTAAAGTTTTGTTGACATTCATTTCTTTGATTTCTTTATTAACCCTAGACTTAAATGTATCGTTATTACTGATTGTTCCCTTATTAAATTCAATAAAAAAATGTGCATTGATATCTTCTGTTGTCTGATCTCTCTTTTATGTTGCGGCTTTAAAAACAAGCTGGTCATAACATAATGCATTTGTAAGTGAGTTATTATTCACTTATTAACACCTTTATAAACCCTTTATAAAGGGAAACTTAATGTAAAGTGTTACCCATAATTGAATGTGCCAGATGGAATATGTAGGAAATCACATCAACATATCTAGACTTGTGTGCTTGTGCCTTGTACAAAGGTAGCCTGTTTGAACAACGGAAGTGTGTGTTTACAAGTGAAAGTAAAAGTGTATAGGTTAGACTGCTTACCCATTTGAGTCCTCATACATGTACAGGACAGAATACGGTGAGTACATTATTTGAAACGGGCCATTTTAATTTATTGCTTTATGGTTTTTAATGATCTACTGTCTCATTTACACAAGATAGGTGCTCTTTAAGGAATTTATTTGGCAAAATGTTTGTATTTTAATAACTGTACTGCACGGGAGTACCCTAAGAAACACATTTGCTCTAAGTCAGGAAGTATTTGTGTTATTATATGTTGTTACCATTACAATTTTACAATTTTCATAAACGGTTGGTTTTGAAAATAACCGTTCCATATTCTTGAAATACGAAGTTTACAATTGTTTAATAATGGTTTTAAAGACATTACATGTCCCAACATTTAAATATTTTAAACATATTTTATTTTGCTGTTTTTATTTACCCTAAAAAGGGCAAGACCATAACAAGAAATCAGAAAAATAATTTCATGCAATTTTCCAATTTCTTAGGACACAAATAATACAATTTCAGGATTTTTGTTTTGTTTAAAAACATGACTTTTATTTTGTTATTTTACATTTGTATACCAGGATATGTCGCCCTTTTGGGAGTATACATTAACTGAAAACAGAATGCTTGTTTGGTAATGCATATTACAACATTTTAACCAAAATTTTAAAAACATTTATTCTCTCATAACTTAAACTAAACTTGAAAGCGGCTCCCTGATTCTTTGTAAAATTCTGTTTAACAATAAGTATAATGCCAATTTATGAAAATAGCCTGCGTAATGTATTATATTTAATATGCAAATTTCTTGAGCCTATAAATTATGGATATGACCAAAACTTTACTGAAAAACTTGTACACAATCTACATCATGCCTTCTTTCCTCTGATTGATACTTTTTAGCAAAAAAAGAAAATACCTCTGAAAATGTTAGAATATTATTTATTTCACAATGTGATCCCCCTCCCCTCATTATTTTAATGAGATCAAATGGATAAACAATGCAGATTTATTTTAACAGCCTTTTTTATCATAAGGATACTGTCACGAATCTGGTTGCCTCTCACCACACTACAGCTACACATCACTCATGGTCTACAACTCCCATCATTCACTGCACTACGACACACACATATCCACCATTGCACTAATTACATAGCTGTCACCAATCACTAATCTACCCTCATTGTCTTGCCACACCTGCACCTCATTCACTCACCCACATATAAGCAGCACACTTCCCTACACACGTTGCGAAGTCTTGTTTTGCCCCGGCTGACATTCTGAGCGTTTCCCCTGTTTTCACCTGGACTGCCTATTTACTCTGACCGTTTGCTGCCTGCCTTTTGACCCTGTCTGCCTTTAGATATCCTCTCTGTCTACTGCCTGCCCCGACCATTGCATTGTCCCTGTTGATGATTCTGCCTTGCCTTTGTTTACCCTGGTCTCGTTACTGAACTCTGCCTGTCTGACCTCCTCTTGTGTCTACCAAATAAAGCTGCACTTGGATCTATCTACACTGCCTCTTCATTACAGAAGACTTCGCCACCTCAGATCCAGCGGCTTTATTTCGGCTACCCAGCTCAACCATGGACTCCATAGACCAACTCCTACATCTTTGCTGATGTTCGCTACTGTAGTGTATATGAACGTAACTTTTTAATAAGCAGGGGAAATTCCCGACATAAAAAAAAATACAGTTTACATGCCTAGGGTGATTGCCTTGTAAGAATGTACATGCTTCAGATTTAAAAGCGCTGATTTGTGATGTTTTCTCATTAAATCGTCTCAGGTTACGTATGTAACCATGGTTCCCCGAGCGCTATGGGGAACGCCGTCAGCGTGACCCGTGTCTGAAGTATACATACAAAAACACCACCTGTTGGCCGGCGACAGCCTATGACGTCACTACCGGCGTGACAGTATAAAGGGCGCTGGGAGAATACATCATCCACTTCTGAAGCTTGCGTCCGAACTTCAATTAAACTTCAAAAGCCTAATATTTTACATTTTCACTGAATAGATGAGCTGCACGTTTCAAAGTCAGGAGCTGTGCTGTTTTGTGTAAGGCGGTCAGGAAACCTGTATATTCTGCTGTTCTGAAAGTGAAACCTGCTGCCAGAGAACGAATATGCATTTTCAATAAGCCTGTCTGCTATTTTTGTTACATATTTTTAAATGTGAACAAGTGGTTCGGCAAAAGCTAATACATGATCAAAATCTAAACAATTAATTAATTAAGAAATATTTATATATTATTTAATATAATAAATAATTTATACTTTTGACTCATCCCTTTTGTTAAAAATTGTTTAACGTCTGAAATGTGAAGTGCAGTTCTTTGAAGGTCTTGAAATTGATTTGGAAAATCCTGCAGATACCAGGGTAATTTATGGTACTTTAATATATATAATACTTTTTTTGAATTAGCCCTTTTTAACTGTCCTCTTAGTTTGTTTTGAGAATGTTCTGTAGGCCACTAATAAAAAAAGTACCTCTGTAAATGTTTTTGCTTCAAATTTACAGACAATGCAATTGAGATGCTTATATTGACCTGCTGGGTCATTTTTCTGTCACCTGACAACAGTTTTCCTTCTGAACTAGCATAATTGCATACGTTTTATAATAAATAAAATCTTTAAAAACAAACATTAATTATATGTTAATTTCTTTCTATAAAAGGAGATTGAGTAAAACGGTGTAAAAGGTGTGTGGACGTGGATTAGTAATCTGGCCCCTTGGTATAAAGGAGAAAAATGCTGGCTTTAAACATTAAATGCTTAATTAGAGCGATTGACTGAGCGCGTGTGATTACCTGCGTCTTTCCTTCAGGCTGAGTCATGTATATTTGTGAAAACAGGTTGTCATGGAAAGAGAAATCTGTCTTGGCATCGACGCATTGCTGGTCAGCTGAGCCTTTAAAAGTTGTATATATAGGTATATATAGGCTAAGTATATATAGTGTATATAGGCTAACAACAGACTAACAATTTTATTGTCAGGTTTATGTATTGTTATTTTGTCATTCTCTTCTGTTTACTTCACTTCCTGTTTCAATGCGATTTAGTTTCGGTTTTATTGGTTTCTGAATATGATCTCGTTACATCGTAACACATACACACACAGATTATACATATATATATATATATATATATAGTAGTGGACCGGTATTGATGATAACCGCGATATTTAAAGCAACGATTATTGATATCGTGTTCATTTAGTGTGTGATGATATACCGGTATTAGCGATAACCGCAATATTTAAAATGAACAGGACTCTTGACAACATGTAAATACTCCAGCGCAAGTACCTGGTTGACCTCCAGGTGACAGTATTGCGCTTTAACCCTGAAACCTGTCTCACAAGCGCAAGACACAGCTCTCACAGTCGCAGCTTCTCAGAGAAAAGCCATGTTCAGAGTAAGTTCCCATTATTTTACTACGCATAGAAGGGGAAATGGACACCCAGGATACCCAATGGATACCCAAGGATACCCAAACGACACATCAGCTGGGTCTCCTTGGTTGCATCAATGGCAGCAACAAACCAATTACTACCCGATCAAGCTAGGGCATCCCCCTAGGCGACGGATGGCGTGGGACAGGGACAGGGTCAGGCCAAAGAAGATAGTCCACCGAATCCGACTAGCCACACTTAACATCGGCACCCTCACCAGCCGTAACCATGGCTGACACTCTCAAGACCAGGAGACCAAATGGAAAAGGAGTAAAGGTGCGTTGACACCAGACGCGAATGAAGCGAATAAATCATGCTATTCGCGCATAGTTGGTCGCTTGAACATTTTGAGTTTACTCGTTTCATTTTCGCGTGAAATTCACTACACAACAGACGCGAATTCGCGTCATGGGAGGGGCTTCTGCCAGGCAGCTCCAGTCTCGTTGCTAAATTTATTCCTGTTTTTGTAAAAGTACGTTGTTTTTTCGGATTTTTCATAATCACTTCACTGCTAGAGCAAGCTCCTGATTGGTTAACGCGGCGCGAATATCCACCAAAGTTCAAATTTTTCAACTTGCGCGATTCGCGCTAAGGTCAAACGCTCAATTCGCACCGCCTCATTCGCGCCATTCGCACGAATAGCGCTGCAGGATTGTCTATCGCGTCTTTTGCATTGACTTAACATGTAAATCATTCGCGCGTAATGCTTCATTCGCGTCTGGTGTGAACGCACCTTAAGGCAAGGGATATTGGAGAAGGGTACAAGCTCATCTATCACGGTGTCAAGTCAAGTCAAAATGGAGTTGCCGTGGCCGTCTGTCAGCAACTTCGAGACAGCGTTTCCGAAGTTGATAACATCTCTGATCGCCCAATCTCAATCAAGATTATTTCTGGCCCAACCATCCTCAGAGTCATCTCATGATACACCCCTCAAGTAGGCTGCACTGATCAGGAGAAGGACGAGTTATGGGAGAGCCTCGGCACGCACCTCCAGATGGTTGCCCCAGAGGAGCACGTCCTGGTTGGAGGAGACCTTAATGACCAAGTTGGTAAAGATCGCAAAGGATACGAACAAGTTCATGGAGGCCAGAGACTAGGCACATGTAATGACGAGGGAAGCCTGGATTGCGCCGAAGCCCGTGATCTCGTCGTCGTCAACACCTTCAGGAAGAGACCGAGCCGCCTGGCCACCTATATCAGTGGTGGCCACACAGCCCAGATCGACTACTGGATGATTCGACGGTGTGACCTGAAGCTGGCACTTGATGCCAAGGTGATCCCATCAGATACCATCGGCCCCAATATCGGCCACTCATCCTCGACCTTGAACTCAACCTCCATCAGCAAACCCGAATGAGAGTGACCAGCCCTGAGCACTTCAAGTGGTGGAGGCTACCCGAACACAAGCAACAACTCAGTGGCCCTTCAATCACTTAATATCAATCTCGACCAACCAGTCAACAGGCTCTGGGACGATATCACCTGCCACATACACACCGCTGCCTATGACATTCTCGGCTCAACGAAGCCAGGGCGGTGATACATGGATAAGCAAGTCTGGTGGTGGGGTGAGGAGGTCCAGACTGAAATCAAGGCCAAGAAGCTGGCATACAAGCTATGGCATCGCACTCTCCTGGATGCCCACTGCCAAGACTATCGGATACTCAAGGCGGCTGCGAAACGGGTAGTGTCCAAGGCAAAAGCTGAGTTCTACCTTGATCTGTACGAGCAATTAGGCACACCCGGAGGGGAGAAAATGATCTACCGCATCGCAAACTCGTGGCACAAATCGACCCAAGCCATTGGTCAAGTGTAGCACATCAAGAGTGCTGAGGGGCTAGTATTGCGCGACCCTCCCGCCATACTTGCCCATTGGAACGAGTATTACCCCGCTATCTCAAATGAGGAATTCCTGCATACGCCGATTCACAGCCCCGACCCCATTCGTGGACCCGTACCTCCAGTCGCCACCACCGAAGGCTGTGAAGAGAATGAAGATGTCTGGAAGTTGATGGGGCATCGCGAAGCCAAGATCCTTACTGTCCTGTTCAATAAGTTATATATATAGTAGGGCTGTCAATCGATTAAAATATTTAATCGTGATTAATCACATGATTGGCATGAGTTAACTCCCGATTAATCGCTGTTAATCACACATTTTATTTGTTCTAAATATACCTTAAATGAATACTTTAATCAACTCTAAACAACATGGGCATGGACAAATAAGGATGCTTTATGCAAATGTATGTTTATTATAATTGAAACTCAACATAGAGCATGAAGACTAGACATGTTTCAAAGGTCATAGATGTTTTTCAAAGAACTTGTTCATGTTTATTAGACTCATGAAAAAAGAAATTCCAGCTTCCCATTACTTCTCTTTCTTTGCACTGAGCAATTTACTCACACAAACCTGTTTACATTTTTGCAGGACTGGGTAGCTCTTCTTCTGAACATGCAAAATGTAGGTTACATTTATTATTTGTTAATATAATTTTTTTCCTCTCTGTGCCCACATAGGCAATTGTATTTTGATGCAGCTAAATTCTCAATAAAACTGTTTTCATTGATATATTTAACTGTTTCTGTTGTCAGACAACGGAATGAATATGAAATAGTGACTGAAACGCGACCCAGTAAGACTAGGCTCAGAGACCAGCTCTCTCTTCCAAGATGTTAATCTGCACAAAAATTCTGATAATCGAGCCGTTATCTGATGAAATCAAATACACATAAGATAAAGACAATAGCTGTGATGTGATTTTGGCTATACTTGCATGTAAAATTAGAGAAGCAAGCAACTAAAGTCACTAAAGGGGTCTGCAATGTTGCTAAGTTTGCAACACTGTGCATCTCCATTTCCCCAACTACGGGTTGGGCCACGGGTCAAACAGAAAACATGCGCTGCGTTAATAAAATTAGTGCCGTTAAAATGAATTTGAGTTAACGCCTTATTAACGCGTTAACTTTGACAGCACTAATATATATACTGGCCCGATAATCAAAACTTCTACTTCGCGCTTGCTCTATTTCTGCAAATCAGTTTTTGTGAATGAATGATTTGATCCGCATATGAACTTCGTCAACAGCCGCTTGCGCCACCTGCATCGGTGCTCTACTGCTATTCCTGCAGCTCCCGGATGTGCAACGCTGAATTTCCTCCCGAATTTTAACCCCTTCAGACCTGAATTATGTTCCAAGTTTCAGAAATGTAAAAGTACATTTTCCGTGTTCTTAAGGCTTCCATAAATGAGACCAAATAATAATAATTAAAATTTCAACACTCTTTAATTTAATTTTGTTTTGTCCATTTCAATGGACATCAGGTCAAAACAGTTGTACTTCACAAACAACATACCAACATGAAATTAAAAATAAAATAACACAAATTGTTGGTCTTTCCTTGAAGTTTCTTCTGAAGGTCACAAACTTGAACAGTATAACATTTCAACTTTAATTTTGAGGGGTTTTTTAGACTGCACATTGTTTATAGCAAACTAAACATCTTGGAAATCAAACAATGCAGTCATTTTAGACATTAACTGTACACATTACTGTGGTCAAGTTAGAGTTATTTTCGGTGTGCATCTTTGAAACAATTTATCTGTAACACAAAGCAGTAGTGCACCTTGCACTTATCACAGAAGACATGTGTTTTTCCAGAACAACCTGGCAATTTGCATCTTGTTGCTTCTTTTTTCCCATCGTAATTTGGCATGTGGTCAACCATATCTGTTTGGACTTCAAGAACTGGCCGCCGTTCCATTGCCACTCTCTTTTGTCCAGCTACATCATGTGGAGTTGGACTGGCACTGGCTGTATTAGAATTGCTTGGCCTCCCTCGTTTTCTTTAACCTTGTGGCTTCCCAGCACACACAAGCACTTCAGCCACATTCATTTTGAATTAAAGGAGATCCATGATTTTCTGTGGCTCAGTTCCCTTACGTTCATTGTCTCTACGATGCTCAAGCCAGCTGTTCACTACAGCAACATCAAAGGCATGAGAAATCATGCGCAGTGGCCATTTGCGGGATCTGATATCAATCCTGTAAAGGCTGATTAGTTGATCCAGCTTGTCCACTCCCATGGCCTTGTTGTATTTCTTCACAACCTCTGGACACTTGACCTTCACATATTGCTTCTCTTTTTGATTCCACCGCTGAACTTCATCTTCATCTCCAACACCAACAAAGTTGGAGGCCAACACAACAGAGCGGTTATCAAACCACTTCACTAGAACAACCTTTCCATCTCTACTTTGAACTTCATCATGGTTTCCTCGCTCTTTCTTCAACATTTCCTTGTCTGCCTTCAGTGGGGATTTGCAAAGCGGAAAGCCTTGCTGTTCCAGCAGCATGGATTTTCTTTTCTCGAGAACTTCCAGGAGATTGTAGGTGGTGAAGTAGTTGTCAAAAAAGATCTTGTGGTTAGGAGTCTGGATTCTTTGGCACAGATGGGTGACAACAGAAGCTTCATGCCCTAAAACCTTTTTGCTTCGCTCAGAAAGTTCTGTTGTGGCACCTTGATAGATGAGAAAATCATAAGCAAGCCCACTTTTGCCACAGAGGAAATAAATCTTGACTCCCCATGGTGTAGGTTTCCCTTTGATATACTGGAGCACAGAGAGTTTTCCCCTGAAAGGCACAATCTGCTCATCAACACAGAGCTCTTCCTCCAGTTGTAGCTGCAGACAGCGTTTCCTTATGCACTCATAGAGTGGTCTGACCTTGAAAACACGTCAGTGTCTCCTGGAGGCCTCTCATAGTTGTTCACCACATGTAGGTTGGAGCGGAGTTGAAAAAAAACGATCTCGAGACATGGTATCCCTGAAAATTCCAGTTTTGATAGTGGAGGACCAGTACATTCTCACTCTTGGAAAACCAAGCACTCCCATTGCCATATGAAGGCCAACAAGGACTGAAGGACTTCAATCTCAGAAGCTGAGGCATGTTTGTACCCCTTGACTCTCTTCTGTTCTGCGTATATATTGGTCATCATGCTCAAACATCTCACTGGGAACATACTACTTGAAGTAGCCATATGGTGTTAGTGGCTCACGGGGGTCAGTGGTAGGGCTTTCCCATGTTGTGTCTACTGGGATGAAAGAGGTGTGATGCCAATGAATATCACTCTTTTTTGTGACATTTGCAAGAGGATCATGTATTGGATCTACATCTGCCTCATGCTCATAATCATCTCTGACTTCTTGATGCTGACTTTCCTCTGCCTCAATCTCAATTTCTTCCCCTACCATTGGTAACAGTGGCTCATCTCTGTCCTCACCTGAAATTAATAGCAAAAACTGTCCCTTACAAAACAACTTCATAAAAGTTTTATATTCTAAATTATTTTTACAGAACATATTATGAGACCATATATCCAATATAATAGCATTCAATAAATTGAGGAGCATTTTAATTGCATGAAATGTCTTAACTAACTAACTAACTAACCCTAATTTTCATTCTACACTCACCAACTGTTGTAGATCTAGCATCATCTGCATCTCCATCTTCTTCATCACTCCGCATAATGTCAACATCTGAGATATTTCCATCAGCTATATGTTCAAGAACTTCAAGATCTGTATAATCTGTGTATGAAATAGTTTCAACAATTTATTAGCACGTTAATATAGATTTTTTTATATAAGAAAGTTCAATCAGCATTACTGGAGATTTAATTTCAGTAACAGACGTTTGAACCCACTGTACATTATAATGGACAGATATATTTGAAAAAATCCTGATTTAAAGCTTGCAATTCTACAATCGTTTTTTAACTTTAATTAGTAATTGCAATCCTTCTTTTTTATATACAATCTATGAAATATTGGCAAACATATCAATAAATGTGAATAAAACCATTGAAAGTGTTGCTTACTTCTGTGTTTGGAACGAAGTGCTGCCATGCTTCTCTTCAGCATAGTGGATTTTTTTCAAATTACAACAGGCAGAGCCTTACTGTCGTTTGATTGGATGACAAACGTCCAATTTCATGGACAGCAGGCTTTAACTTAGGTGAAATGCTCCGGAAGCAAAAAAAACATGAGCTGACATGTGATGTCCATTTTAATGGACACAGGGTCCGAAGGGGTTAACTACTGAATTTGTGGTAGCGAAAAAGTGAAATAAAATAAAATAACCGAAATTTGCATTAAAATGCAAGCACTGTTAGAAGAATCATTTTTTATTGGTCACATACACAATTATAGAGCTCCGGCGGTTGACATCACGCAATCTACACTCCGACATTCTGTTAGGCAACCAGGAGAGCGCTAGAGCGGCCGTAGCATTGGTATCGACAGTTGTGGAACAATAATTTAAAACCAGACTATTTAAACCTTACAAAACTTACACCATTTTAACATGGACAGCTGCTGTGCACCAGGATGCCATAACATGCAGGGGAAAGCCGTATTAGCCTGGACATCCCGTATATTGGGTAGAGATCGACCAATATTTTTCCCGATATTTAAGCATTTTACCATAATCGTATATCGGTTTTGTAAAAAACGATATCCGTTTTTTTTTTCACATACATAATTATACAGAGTATAACCAGCAGTGAAATGTGTTCTCTGTATTTGACCCATCCAAGTGCACACACCTGGAGCAGTGGACACACACACACACACACACACACCTGGAGCAGTGCACACTGTTCACTCAGGAGAAGCTCCAGCATGGCCACCGCATGTAACTTTTAACAAGATTCACTTGTTTGAAACACGCTAAATTACAATAATATTTACTATAGAACCATTATTTCGCCAATAAACATCTAAATAAATACATCTCTATCGAAATTAATGATTTATTATCTCTCCAAGCGATCGCAGTTTGAGTATAGTTCTGTGTAAATAGATAAACCGCGCTGTCAGCAGTTTTCATAATTTAGAATGACAAAAACATTTTAATAATTCTGATAAAACATGCCAGTTAAGAAATGCAATAAAATACAATGTTTTGTTTGTTATAGCTTATTTCAATATTCCAGAGAATATTATTCAGTGAATTAACATTATCCAGTAAACTATTCTTCACTCTTTAGTCTATTAAACAGCTTATAAACCTAAAACTGTAGTTTAAAATGTTGATATGACTTCTGTCATGTTTAACTAAATAACCCCATTTTACTTTCCCTGCTCTCTCACTTCCGTCTGTGAAATATTTCGGGAGTTTCTGATGTTCATCATGGTATTTAGTCATTCTATCTGCTCTCTTCGTTTTTATTAATCTCCATTCAAACTGGAGATCTCCCAGTATTAGACCCCATCTGTCCCACCTCTGTACGTGGATACGTGGTTGGTCCATAATCAAATTTCGTTTAATTCTGGCGAGCTCTCCTGCCATAGAGAATATTATTATTGGCTGCTCTTTTGCAATTGCTTTGAGCTGCAGCAGTCTTTTTGATACAGCTGCCAGAATCCTCTCTGCGCTATTTTCATCATAGCGCCTCATCGCTGCTTCCTGCTGATGAGTCAGAAAAGCAATTGGGGCGCGTCCCCCTTCATTTGAGACCGTTAATGTTACTTCCTCATCTTGCTCTGTAACACAAACATGCAGTGGTAATGTTTCGTCTCTACGCTCTAATTCTCCACTTTCAAGTGCCATTCGGAGTAATTTTAATCTGGCCTCTTCCATTTGATCAGTCCATATCCATTTACCTGCTTTAGTACCCTGGTACAACACCTTTGCTTCCCTAGAATACTTGGGTATCAATTCTCTGACATAGTTCAGAGTTCCCAACAGTGACTGAAGCTGCTTCCGTGTTTTAGGAGGGCTGGACTTCTCCATCTCCTCTAACTTTGCTCTGGTGCTGGTTGTCAAAGACCTTGTATCTTTACCTAATTTAAATCCTAGGAAATCTACTTCATGTTTTCCGACTTCCATTTTCTTTAGACTAGGTTTCAAGCCTGCCTTAGCCAATCTGTCTAGTGTCATATCCAACACCTTTAGGTGTTCTTCCTCCGTGGAGGAACTGATTAGAATATCATCAATGTACACCGTTACCGGTATCCCTGATAATATATCCAGAATAACTGCCTGAAAATGACTTCCTGAGTTCTTAAAACCTTGAGGAAGAACTTTATGAATAAACTGTTCTCCTTTATATGTAAAAGCAGTTTTCTTTTGGCTGTCTAGTGCTAACGGTATGCTCCAATACCCATTAGCTAAGTCGAGCTTCGACAGCCATTCTTTGTCTCTGCCTATATCCCCGCTTGTTTCACTACAGTTTATTAAATATCTTGTGTCGGGTACAGTAACTTTATTTAAAGCCTTAAAATTTGTTACTAACCTCCAAGTCCCATCTGGTTTCGGAACCGCCTGTATTGGCCTATTCGTCAAAGCCTGTTCATTTTTTCCTAATCTCCTGATCACTCC
Source organism: Gymnocypris eckloni scoliostomus (assembly GCA_027564155.1). Classification (NCBI taxonomy): domain Eukaryota; kingdom Metazoa; phylum Chordata; class Actinopteri; order Cypriniformes; family Cyprinidae; genus Gymnocypris; species Gymnocypris eckloni. The sequence goes on along the minus strand of CM050415.1, from coordinate 5,876,054 downwards.
TTGATCAGTTAATTCTTTAATAGTTTCTCCGATTTCTGCCTCGGCTGCACTATTAATTCTGTATTGTCTCTGTGGGGGAGGAATTCCCCCTTCAATTATATGCTCATATTTTTATCTACCTTTCCGCAGTCATTTTTACTTTGTGCGTAACAGTCAGAATGCCTCCGCAAAATCCTCTCTAGCTCCTTTTTATTGCTCACCTCTGATTCTTTTACTAATCTATTTATTTCTTTGTCTTTATCGACAATACCAATTCTTCCTATTTTTACCAGATCACTGGGACAGAGTAAATTTTCATTTCCAAGTATCACTTTTATTTCATTTTTCCTCCACACATTCTTACTTTTGGTATTACCTTCATAATCCTCTACTGTGGCCGTATTTAATAATTCATCATGTTTTTCTGATGATTTAATCACGCTAATATCGGCTCCTGTATCAACGTTGTCTCATCATAAATTTTGAACAATTTCTTATTTACCTCCTTTGTTTTTGATAGAGCACGTTTCAACGGAGCCGCGAGTCCCTATGCGTCAGCCGACTCAGTAGCTTTCTTCCTACCTCGCTTAGGTTTCACTCTATTTCCCTCTGTTCTTCCTTTCTCGTGATCTGGATGGTTATCCAGTCTGACTCTACCTACCCTGGTTTCTGACCTATTTCGTCCTCTCTCGGACACTATTCGCGCTCGTTCCTCTGCGCTTAATTTTTCCCATTTCTCGGGGCTAATAAAATCACTTTTACCCCTCGCGCCCTCTGTTCGTTCGGTTCGCGGCCGTGACTGGTTTCTAAACCCTTTTCCTCCTCGAGGAGGAGGTCTGGATCTATCTCTCGGCGTCCTCTCTTCCCCTTTATTCGCTCTATGGTCCGTTTTACGGTCACGGCGCGGGGAGTGTCGACGCTCCATTTCATAGCGATTATACGGCTTTCTTTCGCGACCCGATTTACGGGGTTGATTTTTATACTGGGGAGGTCTATTATGTGATTTTTCTTTATCTGTATTGATTATTTCTGACTTTCTGTCAAAACGAATCAATGCTTTCTCTAATTCTTCAGGGGACGTTTCTGGGCCATATAAAAGGAATTCTCTTGCGCCCTGTAAAGCGTTATTTTTCACTCCTTGGAAAATATGTCTTAAAATTCCTTCCACACCCTTCTCTGCCATGTCTTGACAAGCTGCCAAAGCCCCTATTGATCTCCATTTTACCTCAAATTGCTCTTGCTCTAAATCCTCTTGGTTAGTCGGAACTAACCCTTCCAAGGTTCTAGCTAATTTGATACCCCCCTGAAGACCGAATTCAGATAATATATGGGAATCAATTGATTCTCCTGAAACCTTCATCCGTTCTCCATAACGAACTAATTCTCTAACCTTCCCTTTTACGGTGGTATTTTTTAACCTAACTTCTCGCAACAATTTAATTTCATGTTCCCTTTTCATTAGTTCTTCTAATGTTGTATTAGACACTGACACTCTCGCTTCGTTTTGTCGCGGGGAAGACACCTGTCCAAGTAGTAAGCTGGGTCTCTTTTGACCTGGTGTTCCTAAATGTAAAGCTTCTAAGTGCCGATGTAGCTCGGTACATTCGCGCGGTCGGTCTGCTTCGACTTCTGGAACATATTCAAGCTCGGGAGCTGGAGTTTCAAACCTCAGCCTTCTGGGCTTCGGCGCGGCGCGCTCGATCACGGGCGTCCCCCTTCTCGGCGGCCTCTCCATACGTAACTCTTCATATTCTGAGTCTCCCTCACCTGCACTGTCCGGTTCACTTTCTGAATCGCCACTTTCTGGCCCCGGATCTGAATAATATTCCTCAAACGCAGCACTACCTACGGCGTTTCTGATCAGCCTTTCTAATGCAGCTTTACTTACTAAATCCTTTTGAGCTAATATCGCTCGTTTAGCACGTTGAGTTAAGGACGTATCCGCTAGGATTTCAGTCGCATCTCCTCCGTTTAATATACCCCACACCTGCCCGCAGGTGATTCCTGGAGCATATTCGCGATCCCATTCGTCGTGTCTGTCTAAATTAGTTTCTCGTTTTCTCGCGTTTGCATGCGTTGGTCTGTAAACCCCTTACCGAGTTTAAATGTTTCAAACGTATTTCCGTGTTTTAACTTAGGGAATGGATTTTCTACTGCATCCTTTTTTCCCTTAGAAGTCCCTGTCCGTCTTAAAATTGGCCACTCTGGACAGGGCTCCTCTCTCACCTCGGATACATTTACAGGACCAGCGGCAGCTCTCTGACCGGATCCGCCTTCGCCTGCTGTCTCATCCTGATTCACTGTTGCGGTTATAGCTTCTAATACTCGGACGTCTGGGTGACAGATCATCCACATTTTTGGCCAATCCACTGCCCTAGTTTTTCTAACTAACGCATTGACTAATGCTGCCCCCATTTTAATATCATCGAATCCAAAAATTCCTCCCGATATTATAGGCATAGCTATTACGCGGTAATTATTTTCCCTTGCGAGCTGGCATATATTGTCTATCAGAGTATCTAATGTAACGATCGCCGTTAATTCTTCTGCAATATCAACTTTCTGCCCTCTTTCATGCCCTATAGCATGTATTACCGGTTTTCCGTTTGGTCCACCTAATTTTTGCAAAATCGCATCGCCGGGTTTAATAGGACTTTTTCTCCGCTGTAATATTTTCTCTGACTCAGCCTGGAATCTCGGTCCAGCTGTTTCACTAAGGGCTGCGGCTACCCCACCTCCGTGGTATAAACCTTTATTGGCCGCATTTACTAAAACGCAAGACTCTTCTTCACGTTCTAATCGCCCTTCTTTCAGAATAATTACATTAGTCCCTCTTCCGAAATATGCCCTATACAATTCTTCGTTTTCTAACGCGAACTCATCTTCCGGGCTTTCGGGGTCGAACAGCGGTGGAGCACTCGGATCTAAAGCACATTCACCTACCCCCCTCTGGGGTGTGAAACTAGGAGCTATGGATCCTCTCTCGGACCCTTCTCCCATATCGAACTCCTCAAACGAGCTCCAACTTTTCGTGGGGATGTTAATTTGATTTCCCCCACCGGATTCATCAAAGACTCGGACCTTCGGAAACCCATCTTTCCCTCCTCTACTTGAGTATATAAAAGATGGAATCTCCGCTCCTTCTAACACCCTTATATTCACTACGGGTGCAATCGCCCTGATTTCCTCCCATGGTAACTGACCAGATCCGCATCTGTAATGCGTGGGATCAATCCAGTCCAGCTTACCGCCCAAATCCTGCTGGATAAGGGATATTGTCGCCATCATTGCCATAATTCACCCTGAATTATTTTTAGCTCTTCTGATCTAACAACAATATTCACAATTCTTGAGTTATGTTTCAGGTCTTTCATAAGCCTGTGCGCGCTAAACAAAAAACTCCTAAGAATCGTCTTTGTGGAAATAGTCTGTGGGGACTTTCTTATATTCGCATAACTGTTATCCCTGAACGTTAATCCCTACTTCAATTCGAGCCCCACGTTGGGCGCCATGTTGTATTTTTATACCGGTCAGAAACCCCAAAAACCTTCATATCACATCTCAGTCATCTCCTAGCAATAAAACAGTATTAAAACCGCTATATTACCCGTTGTCCGGATGGCGTTGATTTGATGGTTCAGGATTCCTGGCCCCGGTGTCCGTACCCGCTCAGTCAGGTTCGTGCTTCGAGGCTCGATCAGAATGATATTCAGGTTCAGATAACAGGTTGATGTAAAGTAATTACTCAGAGACTTATTTTAATAAAAGGATTACGAATCACCATAGCAATGGTTTCGTTTTATTAAAAATAATACTAACTCAAAAGCAAAATACAAAACACAACAGCGAATTTCTTCACCACGCAGAACGGCCTGGTCTGGGCTTCCGTTCAAAGCATTTATAATACTGCAACTCATTTACATTTATCATAAAACACGTCACACCTGCTTCCTTTCTCGCCTCTTGTTTATACAGGCGTACGTGTGCCCTTTGTCCTAAAAACCCAGACACGACCTAATCACATGTTCACATCTTCACAGAAAAAACATCACCTACTCCCCAATATAACACTTCCAATTCCCCTTTCTTTATATAAACAGGGGACATGTTTTTCCTAACACGTTTGAGCTAATCACACCTTTCAAACTGCATATATCACACTTAATATTCAGTGTAAGCAACACCTAAGTTATTTCAGTAGAAGATTCCATTCTGCACCGTACGTGCAAAATGCAGCCCTCTATCTGACCCCCTTCAGCTAAGCATATCCTGCCCTCTTAAGCAAAAGCTAAAACTCATAAAAACAGCATACATCTCCTTCTAGTATAAAAGCTAAAGATAACAGTTAAAACACACCATAACACATCATCATAAAATCTTAACTTTTCTAAAGATGTAAATCAGAAGAATGAAGTTGTAAATGATTCAATTCATTGTCTACACATTGTACATCTAAAGCATGTCCATGCATGTTAATCATTCCCTTATACAACTTCATCATTTTCTTATGATTAGATTCTTGTTTACGCATCAATGAAACAATTTTCTTGATCTGGTTGATTATCTTTTGATGATCCATCTCTCTTCTTCGCCCGCTTGCGTCTTTCCGCTTTCCGCCTCTTTTGGATCTCCTGGAATGACTTTCTTTGGATGCTTTCTACAAGAAGATCATCAAAATGAATCTCTAATTTTCCGGGTACATTTTCCGGATTGCCTAGTGAAAATTGATTAGGAAATGACACACATACAGGGCCACCAGACATGACATTGTACAAAGTTCGTTGGAGTTTTCCCTCTCACTTTCCTTCGCTTTTAAATACCTTATTAATGCCCGTGCGCATTTTGCTTTCACTTTCATTTCAGGTCAATTGCTTATCTATAATTTACAACGACACATTTTCTGCAATAAACATGGGACTTTAATTAACAAAACGAATAAATATACACCATTACCATGCTATAAGCCTAATATAAAATTACAAACTTGCAAAAGGTTTAAATGTAAAAAAAAAACTGACAATCATCAAACGCCGTGGCACCAAATGAATAAGAAAAAGAACGAATAAGAGCAAAACGAATAAAGCCCGGAGGCACGGAATATAAAATAAATTACACAAAAACGTAAATAAAGTAAATAAAGCAAACACTGTGGCAATGGCTGGGCGATTTATCAGATTTTATCGATTAATTCGAATTTAATGTTTTGCCACAATTAGATTTTTTATAAATCGAGGAATCGTGATTTTGAATAGAAATATTACCAAACGCTAGAATTAGACACTTTGATAATAACAGTAAAGAGAAAAGAACAATCCAACGCATGCCGATGCACATGATTAATCGCTCACGTGTGATGCTCTCTGGGGAACATTCACACAGACTCTGTGTCACAGAGTGTGTTTTTGTGTTGACGCGGGCAGTGGAATAGGAAAAATACAAGAAGATGTGAGTTAAACATCTTTTAATAACTTGAGTGCCGTTTTTAGAAAGCCGTTTCATGCACGAGACGCTGCAAGAGACGCGAGCGCAACCATCAAACGCGTCCATGTTTACATGGAAAAAACAACGGAACAGCAGCGTAATCAAATACAAAACCTGTGAAGAACTACTACTGTATATCTGATATTTCAGGTTTGCATCCCGGTGACAGGCTGAAAACTGCTGTTCATTGTTTTACAGAGCCTTTATAGTTAATAATAGCACTCTAGATGTTATAACTTCAGTCATTTTGAATTTGAATTACTTGAGTTTTTTTGAGCATTTGTCTTGTATTATTTCAGAACATATAGCCTAATATGCATAATATAAGTTTGTACAAGATGTAGTTGTAGTTCATCTTTTCTGCAAAGATATTTAGTGATTTGTTTCACATTTACATCATGAAGACAACGCCATGTGTGGTGCACTTAGAATATACTATTCTTTAACTAGAGGGTTAATAAAGTACATTTGTGTTCCTGTGGCTCAGTGGTTAGAGCATTGCGTTAGCAGCGCAAAGGTTGTGGGTTCGATTCCCAGGGAACACACTTACTGACAATACAAATGTATAATTTGAAGGCACTGTAAGTCGCTTTGGATAAAAGCGTCTGCTAAATGCATAAATGTAAATGTAAATGTAAAGAGAAAGTTTCTTGAATCATGTTGTAGTTACATTTTCAAGTTGACTAGATAAAATCTTACAAAATCGAGAATTGGTCAAATATAAGTGAAATTGCTAAACCTAAAATATCCTCCTGAGACGCCCCCCTAAAAAAAAGTTTTCATGTCATTACATTGTTTAGACCATAAGAAAAAAAAAATTTTTTAGAAAAACTATCATATTTGATTATATGTCCTCTGTAGAGGATACAAGGACTAAAATTAAATGGCATGAATAGAAAACGGCAAAATCAATGGGAGTTTTTTTAAATCACCAAATACATTTTTAGGTTTCAGGATTTTTTTATACTAAACTTTGTTTAAGTGTAGTGTTGTGTTTTTTTTGTAACTGTTCCAGCAAACTTTTCTTTGTCTTTAACTATTGAAATGGTTTCCAAATGATTTATTTCATTAAACGATTGTTTATATTTTATTTTAAGTGTATGATCTTTATTTGTTTACATTGTGGAACAGTATAAAATAGATGTTTTTGTTTATCATTGGTATTTTGAGTTATTCCGGGAGTGACGTCATTGATAATGGACCGGTCTCGCCTGCTCTCTCAGAACAGCCTGTGACTGGAGAGAGACAGGTATGTTTCTGCAGTGCTCTGCATAAACAAGTGCAAATGTGCTTTATTAGGTTAAGTTGTGAGTTCGTATTAATCATAAAGGTGTTATGATACTGAAATGAGTAAGCATATATTTATCTGTTGACGATTTTGATGTATATTCGGAGTTTTACGAATGCAAATGTTCGTTTCATGTTGCCGCCTGCGCGCCAAAATTGAGCGTGCGTTTTCCGTGTGTCGTGTTCTATCATATCATTTTAGTGGATTGAGTGTGCGGGAACGTCATTGAGTGCAGTAAATGTGGGAAACTTATTTTAATGTCAAAATGTATGTTTATAGAGAAATCTGTGTATACAAATGGCAGTTGCTATTAAGGGGGATGGTACTAATGTGTGTTTTTGCATCCTTCAGCTGAATCACAGCGAGTCTGAAGGGGTGTGTGTTAATTGTCTGTCCTCTTTCAATAAACTGCAGGTATGTGTAACAAGAAAAGAAACCACTATACGATCTAACAAATTGAGATATATTAGCTATGATATTGAAGTAATTGAGTGTACTGTTGATTCATTTTATTTTATTGTTTAATTTGTTTTATGTAAATGTACATTTCTTTAAGAAAGACAATGTTCATTGTGATACAAAACTTTGTGTAAAATTCAGAACAGCCTGTGACTGGAGAGAGACAGCTGAATCACAGCGAGTCTGAAGGGGTGTGTGTTAATTGTCTGTCCTCTTTCAATAAACTGCAGACTCGCTTCCCCAAAGAGCCTGGTGTCGGTGGTCTATTTGTGGTGCAGGGTGAAATCCGCTACAAAATTGGTGCCGTGACCCGGATTTCAAGAGATCAGCTATCGCAGATCGCTGGGAGGAGCCTTTGCCGACATCACCTTTAAGGAGAACTTTGTGGAACAGATAAGGAGTGAAATATGAATATGGACAATCATAGATATACACACACTAGGTCATCAGAAGAATTGCGAGATGCAAATGTTACTAATGTGAATGTTACCCCTCCAAATGTTGTTCCAAGATTACCAAGGGTCTCAACTGGGTTGGGGCGGGGGGCTCTGTTGAGTAGTATGTTAGAGCATGATATGATTGCTACCCCAGTAGACTCCCCATCCATTAAAAAGACAAGTCAGTCAGGTGCAAGATGTGACACACCAGCTTTTCATGGTGAAAACTATGGTTTTGAACAAAGTGACCAACCAAACCAGTGGCAAACTATGGCAGACCTAATGAAACAGTTAGGTAGTGAAATAGGTAACCAGATTGCGGCCAGTTTGTCATCAGCTGGTCAGAACGTCCAGAGAGATAATTTGAGTGCCCAGCATCCTTCAGCTCAGCCTAACTTGTCAAACCTTAACCTAGTTATCAGACATCAAGATATCAAAGAACCTCCAACATTCAGGGGTGATAAAACAGACAGATGCACCATTGATGAATGGGAGGAGTTGATGCAAACATATCTGAACAAGAAGGGTTACAGTGTGTCGGAACAGGGCCAGGAGATTCTTGATAGGCTGATGGGCCGTGCTAAAGACGTTGTGCGAACCTGCATTCGTAATAACTCCCTAATTAACGTGAACAGAGACCCACATGTTCTTTTCTCTATTTTGAGACAGCATTTTGGAGATGCAGTTTCCTCCACTACCCCACTGAGAGACTTTTATGAGACCATACCCAGGCGATCAGAATGTGGCTTAGATTATTGGATCAGACTTAATAAGGCTGTTGATCTTGCCGATGAGTGCCTACGGAGACAAGGAAAAAAAGTTGAAGACCCGAGTCATGAAGTAACAATGATGTTCGTTAGGCACTGTCCTGAGCCTACCTTGTATGCGGCCCTGCGGAGTAAACCACTGGAGAGTTGGACTGCTAATGAAGTTCAAGCACTTATAGACAGTCATCATAGAGATAAACAGTCTTCGAGTGTGGAGAGAGCATTACAAGCTGAAGAAAAGCCCTCTGGTGCCTGGTGTATGACACAGCAGCAAGCCCCTGACAGTGGTCAAGCCAGTGGCTTTGATCCGGCTCTTCTTAGTAGAGCAGTGTCTCTCCTAGAACAGATGATCCTCTCTCAGAAGGAGAAAGAGAAAGAGCCAAGAGCCGAGCAAGTCAAAACTTTACAGGGGGAGTCAAGTAGATATTCCAATTCTTGTGGAGTATGTAAGGCCCTCGATCACACAACAAAGACACACTGCTTTAAGGAGGGACTGTGTTTCGTGTGCTACAAGACTGGACACAGAGGCTTTGAATGCCCCAAAAGGAAACCAGAGAAACAAGGAACGACCAGAAGATATTCTGGTCCTGACCATCCTTTAAACTAGAAAACCTGCACTGTGAGGGGAACAGTGTGGGTGCTAGTCAACCAAAGGCCCCAGAGAATGTACTTAATGGTCAAGCCAAAAACGTTGACAGTCTGATTCAAAAGGCAAGTAATGAATGTGAATCAAGTATTATTGAGAGCAATTGTAGCCATTTTTTTCAAGAGCCAATCTATACAAAAGTAAATGATGAGGATGACCTTTTCCGTGCTCCAGCATTAGTTGAAGGGAAAGTAGAATTGCTGGCCCTTGTAGACAGTGGATCCGTAACTTGTACTCTGAGTGAGTCAGTTGAACGCATACTTCAGGACCACGGTCTCATTTGTAATGAAATGAGTAAACCCACAAATAAAGTGCTAACTGGATGTGGAGGTAACCAGACAAAGCCGAAATGTGCATGAGTTGAACATAGATTTGCTTGGATGCAAAATGACTGTCAACTTCTTAGTCGTCCCAGGTCAAGAAGATGATATGATTGTAGGCTCGAATGTTTTAAGGCATGTGACTCAGCAGGTTAAGAATACAAAGTGGTACTGGGAGAAAATTTCACAGCCGGTTAAGGAGAACAGTAATGATCCTCTCCTCAGTCTACTCTCAAATGTTGACCGCTGGCATGGAGACAAGATGCCAAAAAGAGTTGGCACTGTATTACTAAGGCAATGTGTGACATTGGAACCACAACGCGAACATCTAGTGTGGGGAAGGTTGAAAGAGGAAGTTCCTTTGTCTGTTGGAAGTACTGTGATGGTAGAATCCTCAACTTCCCGATCTGCACCACGGAACATTATGATTGCCCGTAGTGTGTGTCCATTGTGGGCTGATAAGTGGATTCCTCTAAAGGTGATCAATATGTTGGATGGAACCTGTAGACTTCGTCGAATTCAAAGATTGCTCAGGTGCACCCATGTCTCGCTCTTGAAAAAACTGGATGTACAGGCGTGCAAATCTTGAATCAGAGAAGGTCCTCCAGAATGTTGTTCATGTTCACCAAAGCTAATGAAAGCAAAGGTGTTGCAAGCAGATTGTGCAGCTAAGTTCTGGCTGGGACTGACTCAGATTGATATTGACTCATGTGAGGTAAACAACTTCTGGAAGAATCAATTGGCAGAACCTCATTGTGCAGTCTTGAGGACATCTTCTCTAATGATAAGTTAGATTGTGGAGAAGTAAAGAATATTGTTCATAGGATACGCCTGAAGGATGAAAAGCCATTCCGACTACCATATAGAAGGGTTCCACCGGCCCATTACCACAAATTGAGACAGACTCTGGATGAAATGGAGGCACGCGGTATCATTCAGAAGTCCAACAGTGAATGGGCCTCACCTTTAGTCCTTGTCTGGAAGCCTTCTGGAGAACTGCGGATATGCACGGACTTCAGGTGGCTGAACCAAAGAACAGAGAAGGATGCATATCCATTGCCTCACCAAGCTGATGCTCTTGCATCCTTGGGAGGCAACTGTTATTTCAGCACCATGGATTTAACATCGGGGTTTTATAATATCCCAATTCATGAGGAAGACCGCAAATATACAGCATGCACAACACCAGTGGGTCTTTATGAATACAACCGTATGGCTCAGGGATTGTGCAATAGTCCTGCAACATTTTCTCGTATGATGACTGCAATATTTGGAGATCAGAATTACCTGTCACTTCTCTGCTACCTAGATGACTTGCTGGTGTTTGGGAAGACGGAGAAGGAAGCGCTCGACCGAATCAAGATGGTGTTTTCTAGGCTTAGAGAACACAACCTCAAATTGTCGCAAATGTTACTTCTTGAGGAAAACTGTGAAGTTTCTGGGGCATATTGTGTCAGAAAATGGTATTGCCACTGATCCAATGAAAGTATCAGCAATCAGTGAGTTCAGAGTGGTGGATCTAATGGAAGAAGACGGGAAGACTCCTTCACCAACAAAAATCAAGTCTTTCCTCGGAATGGCGAACTACTATTCTCATTTCATAGAGGGCCTCTCAGCATTAGCCAAGCCACTGTTTAAGCTGACCACGGGGCAGAAGATCAAGAGAAAAGGTGGGAAAGGTGGCTCCTGTTTTCCTAAACCCAAGCGCTTGAGCCCCGAAGACTGGACTGCAGAATGTGATTCGGCTGTGGAGAAGATCAAACAGGCGTTTGCAAACACAGTCACTCTAACTCATCCCGACTTTGAGAGACCATTTCTCTTGTCCACGGATGCATCTATGGATGGTTTAGGTGCGGTTCTTAGTCAGATACCAGAGGGAGAGAAAAGGCCAAGACCTGTAGCCTTCGCGAGTAAGACACTTTCGAAGGCTCAATCTCATTACCCAGCTCACAGATTAGAGTTTTATGCTCTAAAGTGGGCAGTTTGCGAAAAGTTCACTCACTGGTTAAAAGGGACTTCATTCACAGTGCTAACGGATAACAACCCGTTGACATATATTATGTCTAAGCCTAAATTAGACGCCTGTGAACAGAGGTGGGTGTCCAAGCTTGCCCCCTTTGACTTTGATTTGAAATACATACCTGGCACCCAGAACATTCCTGCTGCTCTATTAAGTCGACGTCCCTTTGCCAGAGCTTTAGAAGTCTATGAAACCTTAGACAATAAGGCCCAACACGTGACCTCAGAATCAGTACAAGAAGCTTTCCGATTATCAGTGAATGTACTCCGTCAGAACAGTGATGGTAGTGTTCAGAGTGTCCAAGTTGGAACTGAGGGTGTGAAAGCTATCTTCGAGTCATGTCTTGATTGGGAATCCAGTAGACCTGTACGAGGTGCTCGGCTAACCCACTGTCCTAACAGTTTGATTCAGGGAGGAATGGATACACTTCCTACCTTTTCAATTGAGGAAATACAGAGGAAACAGAGAGCTGATCCCATCGTTGCTCAGGTGATATTCTTTGTTGACAGAAGAAGGAGACCATCACGGAGAGAGAGGGATAATGAATCCACCCCAGTACTGAGACTGTTGAAACACTGGGAAAGGTTGGAAATGAAGGACAGTGTTCTGTATCGCAAATCCAAGGATCGAGTGGGGAAATGCAGGTATCAGCTTGTACTTCCTCATTCTCTGAGAGCCACTGCCCTAAGAGGGACTCATGATGATGCCGGTCATCAAGGACAAAGTAGAACCCTTAATTTGGTGCGTCAGAGATTTTTTTGGTCTGGAATGGACACGGATATCAAGAAGTATGTCTCTCATTGTAAGCGCCAGTGGTCGGGAAAACTCCGGAACCTGAGGCTAGAGCTCCTCTCGAATCTATCAAGACAAGTGTGCCTTTGGAACTTGTATGTATAGATTTCTGGTCTGCAGAAGGGAGAAACGGGGAAAATGTTGATGTTCTTGTGATAACGGACCATTTTACTGAAGCTGGCTCATGCGTTCCCATGCCCAAACCAGACAGCTAAAGTTGTGGCCCAGAAGCTGTGGAACCAAGTTTTCTGTATATATGGTTTTCAGAGGATACACTCAGACAAAGGAGCCAGTTTTGAAAGTAAGCTGATTGCTGAGTTGCTGTTAGTGTCTGGTGTTCAAGTCCCATACCACCCGTACCACCCAATGGGTAATGGGCAAACAGAAAGATTTAACCGCACGCTCGGTAATATGATCCGTTCCTTGTCTCCCCGATCAAAAGAGAGATGGCCTCAGATGATACAAACACTCACATTTTCCTACAACTGTACCACTCATGAGACAACCAAATTTGCACCATTCTATTTGATGTTTGGCAGGGTGCCTAGGTTGCCTGTAGATATCATGTTTGGTAGCGCACTGAGGAATGGTGATGTGCAGACTTATGACGAATATGTTGAGACTCTTCAGGAGGACATGAGGGAAGCAATCAGGATTGCTCAGGGAAACACCACAGGAGCCCAAATAAGGCAAGCGAGAGGATATAACAAGAAATCCAAGGGTATTGATTTGGAAGTTGGAGATCGTGTCCTTCTGGTGAATAAGAAAGAAAAGGGAAAGAGGAAGCTAGCGGATGTGTGGGACTCGGTGGTTCATGTAGTGACGTGGAAGGACCCAACATTACACATCTACAGAGTTGAAGACCCAACCACCAGGAAAAGTAAGGTGGTTCACCGTAACTTCCTACTCCCTGTAAACTTTCTCCCCTTGGAGGAGCCAGAAGTTGAGTCCACTGTGTTCTCCACAATCACTGAAGAAGAGTTAACTGAAACAAAAGAGCAAGGAAACAGATCTCTGTTTAGTTCTGAAAGAGGATCAAAGAGTGGCAGGATAGCTGCTTGGATTTTACAAGCCCAAGATTTAAGATCATCTCAGTCTATGGGAACCTGTACTGTTCAAGATCAAGGCACTGAACAAGTCACCAAGATTGTTGATTCAGCCAAAACAGATCACACAAGAGACCACGACCCTCCAAACACTAGCAGCGGAAGTAGTCCCAGTGAATTATCTAGTGACTGTGACACAAGTAACATCAGTGTAAATGATGGGAGCAGTGTATCTGAAACGGTTTCAGCTAGAACGGTTATTGATCATGAGAATGACAGGTGGTTCTGGAAATAATCACCATGTTCAAGTTAGCCCTGAAAACAGATCAGATCATTGCCCCAGGTCTCAAGTCCCAAGAAAAGGGAGTGGATCAGGCACTAACCCAAGGCCTAATGAATTTTGAGAACCAGATCAGGTAGGGTAGTGAAACCTGTTAAAAGACTGCTTGAGTGCATGAGCATGATTATATCTGAACCAAATCAAAGAGACCCATTAGCAGAATTGTTCAGAGTACTTTCCAGTTTTGTGGGGAGTTAGACTAACCAGTATTTGTTCCAATTTGAAAAGTGATTAGGCCTGTATAGAGGAAACTTTAAGAGGGCTTGATAAGTACTTTATTGAGGGATGTATAGTTATATGTATAAGGGCATATTTCCCCCAAGTAAAATTGTTTTGCTATTCGTATGAATGACTGAAGTTTGGGTACCCCTCTTTTAAAGAAAATATCTCACCTACAACCTTAAAGTTTGCTGAAATTCGGGAGGGGAGAGTGTAGTGTTGTGTTTTTTTTGTAACTGTTCCAGCAAACTTTTCTTTGTCTTTAACTATTGAAATGGTTTCCAAATGATTTATTTCATTAAGTAAACGATTGTTTATATTTTATTTTAAGTGTATGATCTTTATTTGTTTACATTGTGGAACAGTATAAAAATAGATGTTTTTGTTTATCATTGGTATTTTGAGTTATTCCGGGAGTGACGTCATTGATAATGGACCGGTCTCGCCTGCTCTCTCAGAACAGCCTGTGACTGGAGAGAGACAGGTATGTTTCTGCAGTGCTCTGCATAAACAAGTGCAAATGTGCTTTATTAGGTTAAGTTGTGAGTTCGTATTAATCATAAAGGTGTTATGATACTGAAATGAGTAAGCATATATTTATCTGTTGACGATTTTGATGTATATTCGGAGTTTTACGAATGCAAATGTTCGTTTCATGTTGCCGCCTGCGCGCCAAAATTGAGCGTGCGTTTTTCCGTGTTAATAAGTGTTCTATCATATCATTTTTAGTGGATTGAGTGTGCGGGAACGTCATTGAGTGCAGTAAATGTGGGAAACTTATTTTAATGTCAAAATGTATGTTTATAGAGAAATCTGTGTATACAAATGGCAGTTGCTATTAAGGAGGACGGTACTAATGTGTGTTTTTGCATCCTTCAGCTGAATCACAGCGAGTCTGAAGGGGTGTGTGTTAATTGTCTGTCCTCTTTCAATAAACTGCAGGTATGTGTAACAAGAAAAGAAACCACTATACGATCTAACAAATTGAGATCCATCAGGCTGTCAGGAAGCTGAACTCCCTCCCGTCCTTGCCCCTCCCCTCTTTTACCCCACGCAACACTGAACTCTGACACTACCCAACCCCCCCCCCGCCGCACCAGTCACTTTGTGCAGCACTGGAATGATCTCTACCTCATCCAGCATTGTCTGTAATCTACCTCTTCTGACAGTCTGATAAAAGACTGTTCTTTTTCTTGCACTACTCACATCTGCACAGTTTTGTTTTGTTTTATTTAACTGGTTTGCACTCTATCTGCCATGTGCCTTATGTCACTTTATCTCTTTTTTATTATTTTTTTTATTGTTCTACAATTGTCCTCATTTGTATATCTGTATATTTTGTATGTACACATGGTTAAACTGTATTTATCTGTATTTGAATGTCTACTGTCAGTGTTTAATGTTAACTGTATGCACCAAGGGTCTGAGAGTAACGCAATTTCAATTCTCTGTATGTATGTACTGTACATGTGGAAGAATTGACAATAAAACTTACTTGACTTGACTTGATTAGCTATGATATTGAAGTAATTGAGTGTACTGTTGATTCATTTTATTTTATTGTTTAATTTGTTTTATGTAAATGTACATTTCTTTAAGAAAGACAATGTTCATTGTGATACAAAACTTTGTGTAAAATTCAGAACAGCCTGTGACTGGAGAGAGACAGCTGAATCACAGCGAGTCTGAAGAGGTGTGTGTTAATTGTCTGTCCTCTTTCAATAAACTGCAGACTCGCTTCCCCAAAGAGCCTGGTGTCGGTGGTCTATTTGTGGTGCAGGGTGAAATCCGCTACATAAGGATGATTCTCAACTATGTTTTAAAATGTATAACAAAATTATTTGATATACCATTTTGTTTTATGCAATATGTGTGTAAAAAATTCCATAAACTGGTTTCCAATTAAACACAGTGTACCTATACACTATATCTAATTTGCTTATTAATGTGTTGCTGTTGGGGCAGAATGTTGAGAAAAAAAAATCATAATGGGAGTAATACATGGCCAGATTTTCATAATAATATATAATATTTCATAAGCAAACTGATATATAATTTATTTCCCTATTCAATTGTTGTCTCCCAAAATGCATATGTAACGAGGTTAAGATTGTTTTATTTCACTAGATTTTCCTGTTTATGCATTCAATGCTGATCTATAATTATTGAAATCAGTTTTTGTAAAATACATTAAAAAGGGTCTGTAAGGAGGTGATGGTTTCACCTCCCCCCCCCCCCCTCTCCGTTAACAACAAAATGGTTCAGTCCAGGTAGCCATATCTGCTGTATTGTTCTTTTAACGGTCTTTTCCTTCTCTCTCCTGAACGGAAGAGCGTTACTGATGTGTGAGCTGAAGCTGTTGTGACGATCTGTCTATATAAAAATATATTCTCTATGCAGACCCAATCCAGCGCTCTCCTGTTGTTATTTACTGATACTCAACACAACGCAGACCACAGAAATATTCGGTTACACTGGTGACGTGACCCGTGCGATTGTTCAGCGCCTGCCGAACTCCCGAGGTTGCTGCACATTGAGGAGGACGTCGGACTTCACCGCTTTTCCGCTTCATCGTGGGACGCATAGACTAATGTTACAGAGATTTGAAGACGTCAGATTTCACCGCTTTGCTGCTTCACTGGAAGGATGCATGAACTGAGGTTACGGTACTCCTATACCATCAAGATTAAGACGTACTAAACGGACATTGATTTGATTTTATAGTGCTTCAACAACAACAACAACAAAAAAAAAAAATTAAGTGATTGATCTATTTATTATAGCTGTGAAAATCAGAGTGCTAAATCATTTTAGTTGTGGATGCAATTTTTTTTTTTTACTGCCAGAAGCATGTGCAGTAACATCTGTGATGTGAATGATAAGCTGGAAAAGCTAGGGCTTAGCTCCATTCCGATTGGTGATTGCGACGTTTCGTTACAGTGTAAAGAGAAACTTGTTGATTTGATTGGGACATATGAGTCTGTCTTCTCGAGGCATCATCTGGATTGTGGTGAGGCACGGGAATTCTGCCATCGGATTAGATTGACAGACGACCGACCATTCAGGTTGCCATATCGCAGAATCTCGCCTGCTCATTATCATAAATTGAAAGAGACTCTGGATGAGATGGAGGCAAAAGATATAATTCGCAAATCCTGTAGTGAATTTGCCTCTCCTTGGTCCTTGTGTGGAAAAAGAATGGCGATCTGCGAATCTGCACGGACTTCAGGTGGCTTAATGCCAGAACTGTTAAAGACCCATCCGCTTCCACATCAGAGTGATGTTCTGGCTTTGGGGAAACATGTTTTTTAGTACCATGGACATGACGGCTGGCTATTACAACATACCCCTCCATGAACACGACAGGAAGTATACTGCATTTTCCTCTCCGCTGGGATTGCACGAATACAATCGTCTCCCACAAGGGCTGTGTAATAGCCCAGCCACGTTTATGCGTATGATGCTTACCATATTTGGTGACCAGAACTTTTTAAGTCTTCTGTGTTATCTTGATGATGTGTTGGTGTTTGCCAAGTCAGAAGACGAGAGCTTGGCCCGATTGGAAATGGTGTTTCAATGCCTGAAAGAACATAACTTGAAACTTTCACCTTCAAAATGTCAGTTTTTGAGGCGTTCAGTAAAATTTCTGGGTCATGTGATTTCCCAGTCTGGAATTTCGAGGGATCCAGATAAAGTGGAAGCCATAGTCAAAGTGACTGAGGCTGATTTGATGGAGTTAGATGGTGTCACTCCATCGCCTTCCAAAATACGTTCCTTTTTAGGGATGGTAGTCTACTATCAGCATTTTATTGAAAACTGTTCTGTACTGGCCAAACCCTTGTTTGCTCTGACTGGTGGTCAGAAAAGGCCTCGTAAATCAAAAAGCAGTAAAAGGTCTTTCCTGTCCCGCAAAATTGGCCCAGATGATTGGACCCAGGAGTGTAAACAGTCGTTTCGGAATCTTAAGGCAGTACTCGTTGAAGAAGTGCTTTTGGCTCACCCAGATTTTAGTAAGCCGTTCATTTTATCTGTTGATGCATCTACAGCCGGACTTGGCGCAGTGTTGTCGCAAATTCACGACAACAGTAACAAAGCGCAACCAATAGCTTTTGCCAGCAAATCTCTAAATCATGCTCAGGCAAAATACCCTGCACATCGCCTTGAGTTCTTTGCAATGAAATGGGCAATTTGTAATAAATTTAGCCATTGGTTACGCGGTCACAGGTTCACTGTGTGGACCGACAACAATCCCTTGAAGTACATATTGACCAAGCCCAGGTTGGATGCCTGCGAGCAACGCTGGGTGGCGCAGCTTGCACCATTCACCTTGACATCCAGTATATTCCGGCACTAAAATGTGGTGGCTGACGCCCTCAGTAGAGAGCCTTTTGTGCAGTCTAAAATTTTGCACAGATTGACTAGGGCTCCTTATTCAACCCTTCTTGAGCAGGCGGCCAATTTCAAAAAGGATGATGTTCAGAATATGTTTCGGCTTTCAGCGGAGGTACATGAGATGAGGGATGTGAATGCTCAGATTGAGCCTGGAGATGCTACCTTTGAAGCTGTGTGTACTGTAGGAAGTGTACAGGTGCGCAGTGATGAGATTTCTGCCATCATGCAAACACATAAGCTTTGGGAAAATGCAGGGACTATAAGAGCTATTTCACATGTGCAGTACTTAGAGTCTCTTGTTGCAGTGGGGCAGAACCCTGTGCCCGTTTTTAATCATGACGAACTCTTTACTGAACAAGTCGATGATGCTGTTGTCGGCCGGGTCAAGTTTTTTATTGACCGTGGTCATCGTCCTTCAAGACGTGAAAAAGTTCATGAATCACGTGGAACATTGAGGATATTGTGACAGTGGGGTAAATTGACCACACGCTTGGGGATAGTGTACCGAGTGTCCAAGCATCCTGTGACTAAACAGAAAACTTACCAATATGTTGTACCTGCATCACTTCGCATGGCAGTGCTGAAAGGCATTCACGATGATGCTGGCCATCAGGGTCAGCAGCGCTCATTGGGGTTGGCCAGACAGAGATTTTATTGGGATACGATGGAGAAAGATGTCAAGGACTACGTCCACAACTGTAAGAGATGCATTGTGAGCAAGGCTCCTGAGCCAGAGGCTAGGGCCCCATTAGTTTCCATTACCACTTCGTCTCCACTCGAATTGATCTGTATAGACTTTTGGTCAGCTGAAGATCATAACAATAAGTCTATTGATGTCCTAGTAGTCACTGACCACTTCGAAGTTGGCGTGTGCATATCCTTGCTCTAACCAATCCGCTAAGACAGTGGCACGGGTTCTTTGGAATAATTTCTTTGCGTATGGTTTTCCTGTTAGCATTCACTCTGACCAGGGTGCTAATTTTGAGAGCGTGTTGATTGCGGAGCTGTGTCAGTTGGCTGGTATTGACAAAACTCACACCACACCATACCACCCAATGGGCAATGGCCAGGTGGAACGAATGAATCGCACCCTTGGTAACATGATTCGTGCACTGCCCCCCAGATCTAAAGTCAGATGGCCGCAGATGTTGAACACCCTGACTTTCGCATATAATTGTACAGTTCATGAGACAACAGGTTTTTCACCTTTCTTTCTCATGTATGGCCGTACTCCAAGATTGCCTGTTGATCTTATGTTTGAAAGTGTACTTTTGAATGGAGAAACAGTTGACATTGACAAGTATGTGCAGTCACTCAGGCGTGACCTCTGTGAGGCTATGAAACTTGCACAGTCACATTCAGAAAAACAACAACGTAGACAGGCAGAAATGTATAACAAAAGGAGTAAGGGACAGCCAGTTGATATTGGTCAGAGAGTTTTATTGGCCAACAAAGGTGAAAGAGGAAAAAAGAAGCTGGCAGATCGTTGGGAGAGTACAGTTTACGTAGTGATTGACAAAAATTCCTTGTTCAACACGTACAAACTCAAAAGCCCTTCTGGTGTTGTTAAAACTGTTCATAGGAATCTGATTATGCCAGTGGACTTTCTGCCATTGTCTGACACAGACGCTGTCGAGGAACAGTTATCCAGTTTGAGTGATGATGACCTTGAGGGCTCGAGTTTTGAGCATCTTGCAGAAGATAGGACTACTCGATGGGTTGCTGACCTCTCGAGCAGCATTGTCAGTCCTGTGGCAAACAGAGATGAATTGGATGAGCAGGAGGTGGTGTGTGAAGAAACTGCTCAGGCAACTGATGTCGTAGCAGTTGAAGGGGACTTGGTAGCATCTTCTACCACTGAGTGTGACGTTACTTTTGCTGGTGTTGATTCCAATGTGGACTGTGATAAACGTGGTTGTGACCCTTCCGAATACAGGAATGGGAATCAGGAAAATTCAGCATCAGGTGTCATTTTGAGTACAGAGTATGACATTGAGGTTGAGGCAGTTCATGAAGGAAGCTCTGTTAATGAGCCTTCCCCTACTGTACAACCATCTGCCTTGGTGAAGACTGATTTGTCAGTGGAAAGGCCTGATCAGAGTGAGGGATTTCGTACCAGACATGGCAGACTTGTAAAGCCGTTAAATAGGCTCATTCAGACTATGTCTAATCAATTTGTTAAGAATCTTTTTGGGGAAAACAAAATTATAACATGAGTTATTGGTAAATGGTTATTATTTTCGTATTTTTATTTTGTTTTATTTTACAGCTGTTTCTGTGTCTACTTATGTATATTTAGTTTTATAGTTCCTTAAAACGGAATATTATGTAATTGTGGATAGTCTGTTAAGACTGGGGAAGCCGTAACATAGGCACATTCAGACTATGTCTAATATATTTGTTGTGAATCTCGTTGGAGAACATGTAACAATGATTTGAGACAAAGAGTTTTTGTGTTTATCACTTTTGTTTTATGTTTTTTTTTTTGTTTGTTTTGTTTTTTATTTCTTCATTTATTTCTTGCTTTGAATTTCCTTAGAAAGGAAGAACACACATTTGTGTGTAGTCTATTAAGATAGACATTGATAAGCAATCTTGGATGTGATCTATCGATAAGATGTGTATATGGCATGTCTTCCTGTGGTTGGGTAAAGGAGTAGCTAACCTTTGCCTTTCCTAGTCCTTCAGTGGACAGCGATAATGTTGGTAGACTTTCTTCAGTCTGTATGGTTGGGGGTTACACCTGGTTGTTAAGTAATTTAACTGTAGAGTTGAGTATTTTATTTTAATTTTATTTTTCTTATATATATATATTTTTTTATTATAAATTAATCTTCAGTATGTTCTGATGTTATGCAAAATCTAGTGCAATCAGTGGGGGTGAGTGTAACGAGGTTAAGATTGTTTTATTTCACTAGATTTTCCTGTTTATGCATTCAATGCTGATCTATAATTATTGAAATCAGTTTTTGTAAAATACATTAAAAAGGGTCTGTAAGGAGGTGATGGTTTCACCTCCCCCTCTCCGTTAACAACAAAATGGTTCAGTCCAGGTAGCCATATCTGCTGTATTGTTCTTTTAACGGTCTTTTCCTTCTCTCTCCTGAACGGAAGAGCGTTACTGATGTGTGAGCTGAAGCTGTTGTGACGATCTGTCTATATAAAAATATATTCTCTATGCAGACCCAATCCAGCGCTCTCCTGTTGTTATTTACTGATACTCAACACAACGCAGACCACAGAAATATTCGGTTACACATAATAAACATGCTTTTAGTCCTGGTGTCCTCTACATTGAGCATGTATGAAATGATGTCCTGTTTCATAACAGGAAGTCATATTTGAATATGAAAACCCATAACATTTTCCTGAGATGTTGCTTTATGACAAACAATCTGAAAATGATTCAGATTTAAAAGACATTACAGAATATAATCATATTTCCATAAGGATGTAAAATTTTCACTAAATTAAATATTGCCATCTTTAAAGGCATAGGAGAGGGTTTAAAAAACATTTAGTATCTCTATGAAGCCCTGAATGAGCTCTGTACAGGACATCCAGGCTTATAACTGTGACATGTGAGGTCTCAGAGAAATTCACTAAAATAGAATGTCCACTACAGAGACAAAAACTCCATAGCTGGGTCTCAGGAGGAGAAATAAAATAGCCTAATTTGATCCTACAGTGTTGCTGCACATGCTTTAGATAATTACAAACAATAATGCAAAATTATTATATTAGAATAGAAGATATGGCGTCTCTCGTATCACATAAATTATCAATAATTAAATATGTGGTTTTGAAGAAGATTTTTTTCTTTCTCTGTTTTGACCGTCTCATTTGGACTTGGACTTGGACTCGAACCTCTTTGGACTCGGACTTGACTCGGACTCGAACCTCTTTGGACTTGGACTTGACTCGGACTCGAACCTCTTTGGACTTGGACTTGTCTTGGACTCGACAAAGGTGGACTTGACTACAGCCCTACTCCATTGTATTAATAGGCATATACCTATATTGGCGGGCTTGCTAAACAACAGCGAATTCACAACTACGGCCTTCTGGGTGAAAAATGTTTCTCATATTTTTTACTTATTTTTTAGTATCGTTTAAAACAAAAACATTTAAATATAATAAAAAATACATATAATAATTAAACTCAAAAATTAGATTTTTTATTTATTATAATTTTTCCCCGCGCCTCCCCTGACATGCTCTGGCGCCCCCCTAGGGAGGCGCGCCCCACACTTTGAAAACCGCTGCTCTATGCGATGTGTGGTTGCAATATTAATTGCAATGCATCTTTTTTGCGATTTGTGGAATTCAGCATGCTTTATGTTCCATAAGGAGCACAGTTAAAATGACATGATGTTATACACTCATGTACAGCAGGTGGCAGTATGCACCTAAAAGTCGTTTGCAATCCGCCATTAACCAAGAGAAGAAGAAGAATGGGCCCTAGGTCTCGTTGCGATGACGTCATCAGTCCGCGTCGAGTCTTCTGAGAGAAGAGAACGGTATTTCTCACACTTTCTAGAGTTTCATTAACATACACGGGCTCGTCTGTGTCTTATCATCGGGTTTGCTGACTGAAACACTCAGCAGGTATGTGAGGAAAACAAGTCGAGTTCATGAAGACCTGAGCGCTTTTGTGTTTGATTGTGTCGATGTTTGCTCTGATAATGTTGCTGAAATTTGAATATCCTACTTTTCTGTCACAAATATCCTAATTTTCTGTCACAATACCATGTTTATCATTAGTGTTACTACAGTAAAACCAATGTAAATGTTTTTGATTAGTGGATTGAAACGTCTAATAACTGGATCGTTGCACAATGTTTGCATAGATACTGAATGAGCATATTAAACTGATGTGCTCTTATAATGATTTACATAGAGACAACACCTAGACTATGGTCTCTTCAAAGATAGAAGCAGCTGCTTCTATTACATGAATGCTTAAATATGTAAATGAATTAAAACACACTGACTCTGATTTTTGCAGATCTGCTTCTTCCTCACAGAAAGTCAGTGGAGCTCCTCTCACATCAATCCCACCGTAAGTGATTTCACCAATAAATGCTGGAAGATCCCCATCAGTTCAGAAGTGCAGACGTGCATCAGGAAGGGCTGAGATCTGATCAAAGATTGAGATTAATAAAGAGGAGAGAGAGAGAGAGGATGAGTTATCCAGAGCCCTGCAGAATCACACACACTGAAGAACAGAGAGGTTAGTGTTTATTCTTGACTCTTCATTCATTCATGATGCTGAAGAACATTTATGTTATAACGCTTCAAGCTGTTCAGCAGATTTAGATAAGACTGTAACATTCAGCATGGTGGGCCACATTTGGATTCGTGATGGGGCGCGGGTTGAGAACCGCTGCTCTAAACTGTCACATATTTTATTATAACTTAAAACTGTTCTCATTTACATATTTTCTGTTGTCATACATAAAACAAGTGTAAATAGTGACTAAACACAAACCATTAATACTATACGTTAACCAGTAGTCACTCTCACTATACTCATTAAATCACAGGGCTCTAGACTAGCTTTTTGCACTGGTTGCACTGGTGCGCTAACTTGCACTGGTGCGCTAACTTACTAACAAAAGTTAGGTGCACCCAAATTTTCATATAGGCAATATTGACTAGTAAACGATTAACTAACAATCTGGTCAACATAAAGTTCTTTATTTGAAGCACAATTCTACAAGAAAGGTAACTTACTGAAAAAGTGTTGGTGCTTAAAGTGCTTCACTGAGCTTAGATTTAAACGTAAAACATCTCAAGATAAATTAAATAAAAATAAAATCTAAATTAAGTGTTTTAAGGGTGTCAAACTGAACATCTCATGGCTCGATGTCTTATGGACTATCCTCCATTGCAGTCGCATGCCCCTCGGATGGCCAACTCCTGTAGTCTGTCCTTCTTGATCTTTGGCCTCGGCTAAACCAGCTGACCACACTCTCTCTAGCATCAACATCTTCCAGACTTGACCCCTCTACACTGATTCTTATCAGATCTTCCACTGTGTCTGAATGAAGGGATGCTCTAATACAGTAGTACTAGTACCCCCTATGAATGAAGGGATGCTCTAGTACCCCCTTAAATCTATAAAAAAATCCAGTGCCCCCATCCCACCTCAGACTACCAAATCATTTCACTAAACATTATGAAAAAAGTATTTAAAGAGGGAAAAAAACACCTGTTCTGTCTGTGCTCGTACTGTATTTTAATTAGGGATGGGTATCGTTAAGGTTTTAACGGTATTACTACTCTTATCGATACTGCTTATTGATCCGGTACTTTAACAGTATTCTTATTGGTACTTTTTGTTATTTATATATATATATACACACATACATACATACATACATACATACATGCATGAAATATATATTTATATGATAGATTAGCAGCTTAATTAACATTGCTTTATATTCTGAAATGTTAAATAAATATTATATTAAATAAATATAAAACATCAATTTGTAAATGCACCAGTGTGCAGGCATTTTTAGTGTTTTATATACATGAGATAAGATACAGCAAGAACATGAACAAAGAAACAAAGTTAAACAAACTGACAAATATACCATTTGTCATACCATAAAACAAATGTACAAATGAAATGAAAAAAACAGCTAACATTAATGTCTACTAACATTAATGTTCGGGTAAGTAATAGCTACAAAAGAAATCTGAAAGTGATCAAATGTAAATGAACAATGGATAGTTTTCACTGTATGTATTGATAGATTAATGCTTATAAAAGCTATAACTTTATTCACATTAAGAGCTGTGGGTGATTTTCTCTTTGTATTTTGTTCTTTGATTAACATTGATGAAGCACCAGTCTGTCACTAAGACAAAATATTGACACACAATTTTCTCCCAACTGTTCTCATTCACTTAAGACATAAACTGTGTTTAAGTGAATACTCTCCAAGCCGGCTGTTTTTACATGTTTTGTGTGTATTTGATCGCTTGGACGCGTCTGAAGCTCAAAGTGTACTTTGCTTGTCAGTTTTAGAGCGCGCTCACACACGCACGCACACACACACACACTTCGCCTGGGGAACAGCGTCTCTCGTGTGGATTGTACTTTCAACATTTTATTATCAAACATGTCCAGCCATTTAGCAACTGTAAAGACAGCATTTTACAACAATCGACAGACGATTGATCTGATTCTGACGTTCAGGTTTGGTCAGGGAGGAACGAATGCGCACCGCTGTGAAGGGAAGGAAGTTGTGCTAGAAGAAACGCGGCTATAATCCTTAGAAGCCAAAAACCCAATTAAATAAACTTAGTTTAATATAACAGCCACAGACCTAAAATGTAAGCATGTTTTAATGGTTAGTTCTCTCTTCTATCATGATTAAAAAGGGCTTTCATGTTGCGCGTACTGAAGCTCATCCACGTGAGCGCGATCTCGCTTCTGAATTGGAAAAGCAAAAATGCATCAGACAAAAGTTTGAATATTAATGCATATAAAAACAGCTGGTGACTCTGGCGGGATAGAATTTGCAAGATAATGTGTATATATATAGCAATAATAAATGTATGTGTGTTTTCTTAATTTCTCCAGTACCGATAGCAGAACCGTTAACGTCAGAGCTTATCGATACTCCGGTCTTTTATAATTTAGCCCAGAGACCGATTAAATACCGGGTTTCGTTACCCATTTTAAACTTAATTTTAGTTAAACTACCCATTTTAGTACCCATCTAATTTTAATGCAGCCAAATTCTCAATCAAACTGTTTTACTTTATATATATGACTGCTACTTTTGTCAGTCAACAGGATAAATATAAAATAGTGACTGAAACACATCCCTTTAAGAATACATAACCAGCTCTCTCTTCCAAGAAGCTTGAGCCGTTGTCTGATGAAATTAAATAATACACAGAAGATAAGACAAGACAATTCCTGTGCTGTGATTTCTTCTATATTTGCATGTAAACTCAGAGAAGCAATAATATCTGTTTTAACTGAACGCGCTGTTCCTCTCAGGCGCTCACTGAACGAGATCTCACAGAGACTCACTAAAGTTTTTCCGCCCTTCACTATCTCTGATTGGTTTAGACCATGATATGAGCCTAATGTGTGTCTGTTGTTGAACCACAGGGAGACTTTCAGAGTCGCGGAGACTTTTTTTTCTTTTCTCGAACAGCTGGTCGCACCAGTGCACCCTTGGGAAATTAGGTCGCACTCTAGAGCCCTGAATCATGATTTATAATCACGACATCTTCTGACAAAATCAACATCTGTGAGCAGCTGTATGGCATGCTTTTGGCTATATTACTGTCTCACTGCTGAGCTATGTTCATATTTAAAAGTCCAAACAGTCAGTAAGCAACAGGTGCTGTCTTGTACTAATTTACTGAGGAGTCTGCTACGGTACCGCCAATTGACCGTTCGCAGGGAGCTTGATTGACAGGCGATCTGACCAATCAGAATGCATATATTATGTGCTGTCACTGCTGTCCACCATCTTGCCTAACACCGGGCTTAAAGTTATCCGGCACCGTGCCGGATCTCCGGCGTGTAGCATTTGGCTGCGGAAAATAATAATCCTACATTTAAAACAATTTAAATACATAACTTGCTTATCACTTTCAAGTCCATGAGTTCGCTTACCAAATTGTATGAGAGGAGCACAGCTTTCACTCTCAACCAAACTAACATTACTAGTCATTACTTTTTTGCTCTTATAAACACGAGACGCGCAAAATATTTAGTAGGAACACGTGGTTTAAATATTTCCACACATGCTAGCATTACCAAATTTACAGTATTTACTAGTTACCATATCAACATTATACAGAGAAAAAAAGTGTGCCAAGTCTTTTGAAGATATCGCTGAACATTTATTTTACCATAGAAAAATATTTATTTTTCATCTCAGTTTTTATTACTATTTAAAAATAAGACAAATCTGCTATTATTTTAATCTCCAATCTGTTATTTATCAGTTTAGATTATATTGTAATGCTTCGATAACTAGCAGAATACATTAACCAGTTTTAAATTGCAGTTGCGTAGCTGGGGTAAGGTGTAACAATGCATTACAGCGTGCCCTGCTGTGTGATTTTATGACATTAGCGATGTAATTCACACTATTTACTTTAATACATTTTAATGAGAAACGACAAGAAACTGGTGAATAAAGACTGACAATCAATGTTTAATGTTCAGAAAGGATTATTTCAAGACATTTAAAGCATTTTGGCTTACTAAAATAATCATATTACAGCCCTAGATTTGTTAAAATATTTCTAAGTACAACTGCATTGTTTACTTTTTGTAAATAAAATACATATTTTGTCATTGAAAATGTCTTAAAAATAGTATTAAAATATTGTCTCTTTCTACTGAACCAAGTATCTGTATTTTGTCTCATCTTGTGAACTAAGTGTATTGTCACACCCCTAGTGTCGATAAGCGGTGATATAATTTTGCAAGCTTTCATTCTTCCGATCAACCATGTATTCATGAAAAAAATCAGTTTGAATATGGAAAGCAATAACTATGCCATGGTATCCTTTGAAATGTTAAAGTTGCCACAGTCATGTGCTGCCCCATCCCCAAGCCAAAAGATTGACTGAAGTGAAACTTTTTCAATGTAACTAAATATAAAAATGTGCAGAGGGTTAAGCTGTGCTGTTGTTGGCTGCCATGGTAATGACAGTAAGCTAAGGTATTCCTTTAAAGTACTTGTTTTTTGCGAAAACCTGTCATGTTTGGCTCAGAAAATAAGTAAATGCGCACGACACATTATTCTGTGTAGTGAGCCACATTAACTCACAGATGGATTCATTTCAAACACTCGACTGAAGTTATGAAGTGAGTTGTTTTGAGTCCAATGTTCCTGTGGCTCAGTGGTTAGAGCATTGCGTTAGCAGCGCAAAGGTTGTGGGTTCGATTCCCAGGGAACACACATTCTGACAGTAAACGTATAATCTGAATGCACTGTAAGTCGCTTTGGATAAAAGCGTCTGATAAATGTAAAAATAAAACGTTTTTAAATGTGTTTTTTCCACGTGCTCTCAGATGGAGCAGCATCTACTACAGAGCCGTAGTTCACTGAGATGCTACGCAAACAGCTTTCATCGCAGAACGATTTACTTTTATTTCGTATAAAATGAACACGATTTTTCGTAGCTTGCCAGAGAACTACAGCTCTGTATATAGTAAATGCTGCTCCATCTGAAAGCAGGTGATGGAGATTTACTACTAATCACAGAACCAGCTTTACTGACTAAATGTGCATGACAATTACAATTAATCATGTTCAATTAACCGTGCAGCCATAACTGAAACGCTCGTGATATGGCATCACACTCTGCTGCATCTTTAAAACAAAAAAAAAAACAGTCTCCCACATTCAGTTATGGGTAAATGGCCACCAATCCTCAGAAAGTGTTGACAGCACCAAAAGGTGATGGCTTTAGTTACCTTGCCCATTTGTCTCAGGTAGGACTGCACGATTATGACAAAAATCATAATTGTCGATTATTCCTTTGACATTGTAATTATGAATAACGATTATTTTGAACCGATTTATGCCATTGTTTGAAACTGCGTGCCATATTTTTATATAAAATAAAGGATGAAAACACTCCTCCTTAACTTTTATTGCTTTTTTATATAGCATTGAGCCTCAAACGTAAACTATACATTGGTTTGGTTTCTTCTAAAGAAAAAATTGGTTTCATAATAAAATTATGCATGGTATAATAATGTTATACTAAAATTAAAAGAAAAATGGTTTACTAAAGCTATACATTTCATTTACAATTAAACAGACTACATTTCAAATTACAGTAAAATTTTACTGTACGATTTATATAATCAGGGCTCCAGACGAACATTCGAGAGAAATTTAATAATAATATTACAGGTTTTGTCTCTTAGAAATGCACATTAGACAGGAGCTTGAGTTGGGATGCAGATGTACATTTATTTTAGTTAAAAACAGTACCATTGTAAAAAGTGTAACAGCCTCATCTTTTATACATTTGTAGATCATAACCAAAAGTACAGCACCTCATTACCATGGTATAAAAGGTGGCCTAACTATATGGTGTTTGCTATGAAAAACAGTAGTCTAAAGACATTTAGTCAATTACTAAGCTCACTCTGCGCCGTTTGGCATTTAACATATCTATCATGCACAACAGAGTGACAACGACTATCAGTTAAACTAAATGTCTTTTATCCAGTGTGTTTGCCTGATGATACACTGGGCAACTTTTTGAGCATGTTGCCGGGTAACTTTGGGAAATGTTGCCGTCAACCAGGTGAAAAACAGAGCCCGCGAGTGAATGAAAATATCCAAATAGAAATTTGTTACCCATTCCCAATGGAAAAGTGCCCAAGCAACGTTGCTAAAAAAAAGTTGCCCCGTGTATCATCAGCCTTTGAGTTTGTTAAAGCCAGCACTGTAAACACCTCTTAAACACACAGAAAAATGCAAGTGGGCATTTTTTGTTTATTTATTTTTGTAATCATGGCTTTGAACGATTATGTAATCGTGGCTTCCATAAGTGTAATCAGGATTAGACATTTGATTAATTGTTCAGCCCTAGTCTCAGGTGAAATAGGATCTTGAATAAACAATGATTACTCTGTATTTACATTTAGCTGCCGTTGTTGCATTATTTAGTTTCAAACTATGAAATACACATAAAACAATGACTTAAAATTAAAAATTCTGACACTGTAGGAATATATGTTTTTGTTAATATTACATTTGTTAATTATATACCGGTAATTAAACAAATATATTTACTAGTTCTCATTACAGAAACACTACTTTACATAAGCCTGTAATGTTTTAAAAATAATAATTGGAAGATCAATGTATCTCATTCATGAAAAGTGTCAGGGATTAATTTATAAAAATGCATCAAAATAATTGTAATTTTTTTTAACAGTTGTCTGTTTTCTGTTATTACATCAGGGCTCACTTGTATGGCCTTTCAATTCATATTCCTATCTTTGAATTATTTTGGTTTATTGAAAATAAAACTTTTCTCTTTAATTTCAGACCCAAAAGAAGAGAATGAGGAGAGTGAAGTGGAGGAGAAACATCATGTCAAACCTGAAGAGAAACTTCTGAATCACTCGAAAACGAAAAATCGTTTTTTAAAGGAAAGAAGAGCTGAGAAATCTTCCACCTGCTTTCAGTGTGGAGAGAGTTTCACATGCGAACAAAGTCTTGAGATTCACATGAGAGTTCATATGAAGGAGAAGCCGCATTCATGTTCTTTATGTGGAAAGAGTTTTTCACTACTGCAAAGTTTAAAATTACATCAGAAAACACATACTGGTGTGAGAGAGTACATGTGTCTTGAGTGTGGGAAGACTTTTACTTGGGCAAAACATTTAAAACAGCACCAGAGGATCCACACTGGAGAGAAACCTCACAAGTGTTCACACTGCATCAAGAGATTCAGTTGGTTAGCACATCTGAAAAGACATGAGCAGATCCATACCAGAGAGAAAACACACACATGTGATTTGTGCGGGAAGAGCTTTGCACGCAAAAAAAATGTTAGAGTCCATATGAAGATCCACATGGGAGAGAAGCCATACGCATGTGATCAATGTGGAAAGAGTTTCACACAATCATCACACCTTATAGGACACATGAGGATCCACACTGGAGAAAAGCCGTACACATGTGATCAATGTGGAAAGAGATTCTCATTAAAAAACTATCTTGATGTTCACATGAGAATCCACACCGGAGAAAAGCCGCACGCATGTGATCAATGCGACAAAACATTTCTTAGGTCACCAGACCTGAAGAAACACCTCTCAGTTCATATGAAGGAGAAGCCACACCCATGCTCTTTATGTGGAAAGAGTTTTTCACTGCTGCAAAGTTTAAAATTACATCAGAAATTACACAACACTGTGAGAGATCATGTGTGCTTTGAGTGTGGGAAGACCTTTACTTTAGTAAACCATTTAAAACAGCACCAAATGATTCACACTGGAGAGAAACCTTATAAGTGTTCACACTGTGACCAGACATTCACTCAGTCAGGACATCTGAAAAGACATGAGCAGATCCACACTGGAGAGAAGCCACACATGTGTGACCAATGTGGAAAGAGATTCTCATTAAAAAACTATCTTGATGTTCACATGAGAATCCACACTGGAGAAAAGCCATATGCATGTGATCAATGCAGCAAAACATTTCTTGTGTCAAGAGCCCTGAAGAAACACCTGGCAGTTTATACGGGGGAGAAGCCATATTCATGTTCCTTATGTGGAAAGTGTTTTCCAGTGGAGGAAAGTTTAAAATCGCATCAGAAAACACATACTGGTGTGAGAGCACATGTGTGTTTTAAGTGTGGAAAGACTTTTACTTTAGCAAGCTATTTAAAACTGCACCTGCGGATCCACACTGGAGAGAAACCTTACAAGTGTTCACACTGTGACAAGAGATTCAGTCAGTCACCAAATCTGAAAACACACGAGATGATTCACACTGGAGAGAAGCCACACACGTGTGATCAGTGTGGAAAGACTTTTACTTTAGCAAGCTATTTAAAACTGCACCTGCGGATCCACAATGGAGAGAAACCTTACAAGTGTTCACACTGTGATCAGACATTCAGTCAGTCACCAAATCTGAAAACACACGAGAGGATCCACACTGGAGAGAAACCACACACGTGTGATCAGTGTGGAAAGAGTTTCGCTTTTAAAAGTCGTCTGAAGCTACACATGAAGATCCATGCAGTAAAGTCTCTTCCGTGCAAGTTAGTTTCCTAACAGCTACAATTATGAACAGGACATTTTGTTGGTTGCTTGGAAAGTATCTCATTATGAGAAAGTATTTTATTATTATGAGATACTAAGTAGAGATCGACCGATATATCGGTTTACCGATATTTATCCCGATATGTAACATTTTACCATAATCGGATATCGGTAAAAAATATATATATATATATATTTTTTTTTTTGTGTCACATACATAATTATACAGAGTATAACCAGCAGTGAAATGTGTTCTCTGCATTTGACCCATCCAAGTGCACACACACCTGGAGCAGTGGGCACGGACACACACACACACACACCTGGAGCAGTGGACACACACACACACACTTGTAGCAGTGGACACACACATACGTGCTTTTGCTACTGGGTGGGGACACATGACAACATGCAGCCTGGTGGGGACCAACCTTTCT
This sequence comes from Gymnocypris eckloni scoliostomus, assembly GCA_027564155.1. Lineage (NCBI taxonomy): Eukaryota > Metazoa > Chordata > Actinopteri > Cypriniformes > Cyprinidae > Gymnocypris > Gymnocypris eckloni. Next base: position 5,843,636 of record CM050415.1, on the reverse strand, counting down.
GAGTGGTCTACAGACAAGGCAGAAACTGATCCACACTCCATTTACAGCTGTTATAACAGCCATCACTTGTAAACTTGAGTCTGACCCCCAGAAGACTGACCTGACATTTTGCTAACTGCTGGGGACCCAGTCAGGTAGAAGACCCTCCAGGGGACCTGTGATGTAATGTTTTAATATGCTAATTAATGACATCACTGTGTGTTAAAAAGGTTACCAATGGGGACCTCTCCTTAAACTTCTTAAATCAACATCTTCATACAGGTCAACAGGTGCTTCTTGTTGCCACTAAATATAACTGTATTGCAAATACATTCAAATTCAAATAAATTGCATTCAAATAAATTGTTCTTTGGCAAAAGTAGTCATGAATGAACTTTTTTGTCATTGCTTATGGACAAACATTTTGGCTGTAAAGTGCAACAGCTGAAACACTGAACCCATTGGACTGAAGTCCTTCATTTGTCCAAACTGAAAGTTTAACTCTCAATAGCCTCATAATAATGTTAATGAGGGACTTATTTCTCCATAAGAGAGGAGTACAAAAACAAGTGCAAAAACTTAGAAATCTCTTAGAACTTAGAAAGTGCTTGACTTCCCTGAAAAAGAAAAACTTGATCACATTTGTTTTCTTTTCTCACACTCTCTCTTGAATGCTGTAATTCGGTTCTTGATGTAAAACTTCACTGTTTCCCAGGTTCTGTGCTTAAGCAATACCGGCGCTGACCTGATGCAGTCTTCACACTGCCTTTTCCCCGGTACCCTGCCAGATGTGATGCAGTCCAAAAGTTTGTTCTCAACTGCCTTCACCTCCTCTTCTGTCCACTTTCTTTTTGGGCATCTTGACACACCTAATAATGAAAATAATTTTACCTCAATTTTCAAGAGAGTCAATCTTTTACCTTACTTTAAAAAGCAGAGTATAGAGTACACTACAGAGGTAATGTACACTAGGACATCTACATTTAATACCAATTAGCGGAGTACCAGACCATTACTATTGAGACCTACGATATTTTAATTTTTAGTACATCTGCAGGAAAGCAGACTGCATTCAATGCAGCTGCTGGCTAGGTCACCGAGACATGTGATTGTAGATGCAGATTGAGATTTTTCAGGCTGTGTGTTTGATTTAAGTTATTAAAGGGTATGTGGCATTTGTAGCCATCCACTCCCTGTTTATCAAGCGTATAGGAAAAGTAAATATTGTACAGAATCTTATGTAGAGGAATTTGTTAATTTTAGAAATGCAGAGACCGACAAATTGTTAATCTTTGTTCTTGCGCTTCAGCAAGCATAACAGAAATATATACAGGTGCTGGTCATATAATTAGAATATCATCAAAAAGTTGATTTATTTCACTAATTCCATTCAAAAAGTGAAACTTGTATAATGTATACATTCATTCCACACAGACTGATATATTTCAAGTGTTTATTTGTTTTAATTTTGATGATTATAACTGACAACTAATGAAAACCCCAAATTCAGTATCTCAGAAAATTAGAATATTACTTAAGACCAATACAAAGAAAGGATTTTTAGAAATCTTGGCCAACTGAAAATTATGAACATGAAAGGTATGAGCATGTACAGCACTCAATACTTAGTTGGGGCTCCTTTTGCCTGAATTACTGCAGCAATGCGGCGTGGCATGGAGTCGATCAGTCTGTGGCACTGCTCAGGTGTTATGAGAGCCCAGGTTGCTCTGATAGTGACCTTCAGCTCTTCTGCATTGTTGGGTCTGGCATATCGCATCTTCCTCTTCACAATACCCCATAGATTTTCTATGGGGTTAAGGTCAGGCGAGTTTGCTGGCCACTTAAGAACAGGGATACCATGGTCCTTAAACCAGGTACTGGTAGCTTTGGCACTGTGTGCAGGTGCCAAGTCCTGTTGGAAAATGAAATCTGCCTCTCCATAAAGTTGGTCAGCAGCAGGAAGCATGAAGTGCTCTAAAACTTGGTAAACCTGGTATACGGCTGTGTTGACCTTGGACCTCAGAAAACACAGTGGACCAACACCAGCAGATGACTGACTGTGGAAACTTTACTCTGGACCTCAAGCAACGTGGATTCTGTGCCTCTCCTCTCTTCCTCCAGACTCTGGGACCCTGATTTCCAAAGGAAATGCAAAATTTACTTTCATCAGAGAACATAACTTTGGACCACTCAGCAGCAGTCCAGTCCTTTTTGTCTTTAGCCCAGGCGAGACGCTTCTGACGCTGTCTGTTGTTCAAGAGTGGCTTGACACAAGGAATGCGACAGCTGAAACCCATGTCTTGCATACGTCTGTGCGTAGTGGTTCTTGAAGCACTGACTCCAGCTGCAGTCCACTCTTTGTGAATCTCCCCCACATTTTTGAATGGGTTTTGCTTCACAATCCTCTCCAGGGTGCGGTTATCCCTATTGCTTGTACACTTTTTCTACCACATCTTTTCCTTCCCTTCGCCTCTCTATTAATGTGCTTGGACACAGAGCTCTGTGAACAGCCAGCCTCTTTTGCAATGACCTTTTGTGTCTTGCCCTCCTTGTTCAAGGTGTCAATGGTCGTCTTTTGGACAACTGTCAAGTCAGCAGTCTTCCCCATGATTGTGTAGCCTACAAAACTAGACTGAGAGACCATTTAAAGGCCTTTGCAGGTGTTTTGAGTTAATTAGCTGATTAGAGTGTGGCACCAGGTGTCTTCAATATTGAACCTTTTCACAATATTCTAATTTTTTGGGGTTTTCATTAGTTGTCACTTATAATCATCAAAATTAAAAGAAATAAACACTTGCAATATATCAGTCTGTGTGGAATGAATGTATACATTATACAAGTTTCACTTTTTGAATGGAATTAGTGAAATAAATCAACTTTTTGATGATATTCTAATTATATGACCAGCACCTGTATATCCTGAATACAGTTAATGAAATCAAGAAATATTGTACATTACACTAACTGGATTAACAGAGACCACTTTAAAGTGCCCCCATCATGGATTTTTGAAAATTACCTTTCATGCAGTGTGTAATGTAGCTGTATGTGAATATAAACAGACCACAAAGTTGTAAAGCTGAAAGTGCATCATAAAGTTATTTTCTCTCAAAAGAAAGAGTCGACTTGGATTAAACAAGTCGTTTTTAGTTCAAATCCCATTTCGCTTAGTTCACACACCACAAGTTAACACATTTGCATAATGCCCGTCTACGCTCTGCGTGGACATCCCGCGAAAAAACTTAAACCCCCAAACACTGTAGCTCGTTTGTGTGGATAACCAATTACAACAGACTGGGCCATCTGGCCAATCAGAGCAGAGCAGGCTCTCGGAAAGCAGGGATTTAGAGAGACCGATTCATCCATCGAATCGTTTGAGAAATATTGAGCAATGTGGTGATATGCAATGTATGAGAAAATGAAAGTGTTTTTTGACTTTGGATGCATGTAAACATGTTGTAGGATACCTCCAAATCAAAATTAGGAACCTTTTAAATAGCATAATAGGGGCACTTTAATAAAAGTCGCAATAACTGTAACTAGGCAAGTCAGTTATTAGCAGTGCAGTCCTGACACTTTACCCGAGTTTGAAGGAGTCTCTCTCTCCTTTGCCGACTTCTGCCCAAATGAATGTTCTTCTGGAAGATAAAACACTTCAAAATGTTGCCGCACTATAACCAAAAGCTTCAATAACGATGATGCCAGGAAAGTTCATTTCCAGAGCACAGGTTTAACTTTACCTGTAGATGTTGAAGGGGACTGACATTGCTTCTTTGGCTGTGGCATCTCACTCTCCCTCGAAGACTTGCTGCCAACTGAAGATTCCTCTGAAGGACAGAAAATAAGAGACTTTAAATGTATACCATAACCAAAAGTAAGCAAATTAGAAATATAAATGAAATACAGGTTGTACTAGGTAAGACAAGGCCAGTCTATTCGCACTACATATTTATATAAACTGGCAATTCAAAAGTCATTATATGACTTTGAGCACATTACATTAACTCATTTGATGGACACTTTTATCCAAAAGTGACTTACATTTGAGAAACAACACACAAGCATCAGTTAAATAAGAGACCTGGGAGTAACAAACCATCTTTTTCAAGGACAAAGGAACACAGTTACAGTAAGTAGGAGACCTGGGAGTAACAAATACTAATCTATTCGAGGACAGAGTGCAAGGAAATATGTAAAGTGCACCGGAAGTTTGAGTTAGGCATGTTAGGGTGTTACAGGTGTTAGGAGAGGATGTATTCTCAGAAGAGAGGAGCTTTCAGGAGATTCTTGAAAGTAGAGAGGGATGCCCCTGTTCTGGTCGCAGTTGGTAGCTTGAACTGTTTACTGAAGTTATGCATAGGATTACACATAGATGCAACGCACATACATTGAATCACTCACCAACCAAGAAGTGTGCAGGTGTTAGTGGTTGCGGCTCGTCAAGCTCATTGTGGACAAAGGTAAGGGGTCTAGAATTCAGTGTGGCCTCTACTTCTGTGAGGAGCATAGACATTTCTTCAAAGTGATGCTCTTCCTAGCACCTTCCTCAGGCTCGTATTCACAGACCTTACAAGCTTCTCCCAAAATCCACCTGACCAGGCAGCTCGCTCCATAATGGAACGCCAGGTGATGCCCTTTCCTAAGAAGTATTCCAGAAGTTGTAGATTTTTGATGGCTTGCCACAGCTCGCTAAGGTCTTGATTTGCTCTTTTAAAGGTTCTGACATTGTCTGAATAAATGACTTAGCACGGTCATCTTCTGGAAATGAATCGCTTTAGTGCTAACAAGAAACTTTCAGTTGACTGACTTGAAACCAGCTTCAAGTGCACTGCTCTAGTGATTGCACATGAACAGAGCAGCATAAGCCTTGCATAGCACACGATCATTCTTCACATACAGTGGACCTGCAAAGTCTACAGTTACTTCAAATGGAGCTCTCTGTTAATCGGTCTCATGGTAATGGAGCAGTGTCCTTCTGTGCGGGCTTTGCCTTGAACATTTGAACAATACTCTTCACAGTTTGTCTGCCTCGCAAAATCCAGCGCCTACTTCTATTTTGTACTAGCGTGTCTCTTGGACCAGAATGCATAAATTCATGGTTGTGCTCTTTTGAATTGCTCCATGGTTGAGCAATTCATCTTCGTCAAGGAAAGGTTTTAGGTCTCTGATTTTTTTTTAATCTGAGTTCAGGGTCTTACCAGCTTTCAGCAAATTGATCTCATGGCTAAAGCTGCTATCTTGAGTCACATTTATCCAGTACTTCTCAGCCTCAAACGTTTCATCAGCAGTCAACTCACCTCGTCTCTTGGAGCTTGAACTTGTGTTCTGAACAAACTGTTTGATCCAAGCAGTGACAATACGGTCTTCAGTTTGCTGTACTTCATTAAAATCAAGCAAAGGTTCTGTTCCCTTTTGGTCACTGCTGCTACTGAGTTGCACAGTGATCTGATGACCTTGTTTTTGCTCATTAGTGACATCTTCATTGCTTTGCTCTTCACCGCTCCCTTCCAACAGATTCGGTGCAGTCAGAAATGAAGGTCCCCTTCACCACAGTTCACTTTCCTTCAGTTTAGCTGCAGTCTGACTTCTGGCGGGGAGGTCAGCTGGATTGAATTTGCCTTTACAGTGAGACCACATTACAGGGTTTGTTCAAGACTGGATTTCAGATACTCTGTTTGACACAAACTGTTTCCATTTATGAGCTGGACTGCAAATCCACTGCAGCACGATCACTGAATCTGCCCACACTTGAACTTATGGAGCTCCATATTCAGAGGCTTCAACAGTCTGGTTCCTAGTCTTGCTCCAATCACTGCTCCCATCAGCTCAAGACGAGGCAGTCATATCTTCTTCAGCGGGGCTATGTGGATGACTATGTGGTGAATCTGTGGAAGTTCTGAACACCATCCTTGCCATTATTGTGCAAGATCTGTGGGCAGCTCCTCATCCCAAACAAGGCCTCGTATCCACATCTCTTGAAAAAGGCATTTCACTCGCACCGTGAATGGGGTAATAAAGCCTATTGGGTTGAATATGCGACCAGAGAGCTTTAGAACACTTCCCTTGGTGTTCTCTTTTAGCTACAGCATCCAGCAATGCAGTCAGATCAAAGATGAAATCATCTGTTTTAGTTCTCCATACAAAGCCCAGTACCTTCAGCATAGATCCATGCGTTTCAGTCTTCTCTGCGAGTTCACTCACTGTTGTCTTCCATTTCTCCTTCAATGCAGCACAGTTGGTTGTCCACTTACAAAGGTCGATGCCAGCTGCAGACAATCTCCTTTGCAGTAGTAGTTATGGAGAAAGCATTTGTAACATCACTTGCACTTGAGATGAAGTCATCAACAAAGTGATTCTTTTATTATCTTTACTACCCCAGGAAGTTGGGCTTCATATCCCTTCAGATGCTTTTTGAGGAAAACATTCCAGGATTTTTTTTTCCATATAGTGGACTTCACTGGGGTTCAATGGGTTGAAGGTCCAAATTGCAGTTTCAATGCAGCTTCAAAGGGCTCTACACGATCCCAGCCGAGGAATAAGGGTCTTATCTAACAAAACGATCAGTCATTTAAAAATAAATAAATAAACATAGTTTTTAAACACAAATGCTTGTCTTGCACGGAGTTCGACGCTTTGTGTCGAAGAACCTCATTCTTCAACGTGCATGAGAAAATGGGGCATAGTGTCTCTTCGTCGACACTACTGGATTCATGATAACTCAGCTTCTAGGAACATAATGAAAGAATGTGTGATTTGTCAACAAAACGGACAAAAGCCAGGTAAAAAAAAAATGTCAGGTCTACCTACTGAGAGAGTTTCTATGGACCATCATCCACTTACGTACGCTGGTATGGATTATTTCGGCCCAATTGAGACCAAGTGAGGAAGGAGCACTGTTAAAAGATATGGTGTTATATTTACATCTTTGACAGAGCAGTTCACATTGAAATGGCCCATACTCTCGATAGACTCCTGTATCAATGCGATCAGAAAATTCTTATGTTGACAAGAGCAAGTGAAGGAAATTCGCTCAGATAACGGCACCGGTTTTGTCAGTGCAAGTCGGGAATTGAAAAAGGCTTTGAAAGTGTTAAATCAAAGTAAGACTCAAAATTACCGAATCAAAAATGGCATTAAATGGGCATTCAACCCGCCTCATGGTGTCTATCATGGTGGTGTTTGGGAGCGCTTAGTCCAGCAAATTAAGAAAGTTCTTTACTCTGTAGAGAAACAGCAGATGCTGGACGAAGCTTTGCATACAGTTTTATGCAAAATAGAAACAATACTGAATGACCGTCCGATCACTCCATCTTCAGATGATCTAGAAGACCTCAAAGCGCTGACACCCAATCACATCTTACAGCTCATAGCAAAACCAGTTTTACCATCTGGTCTGTTTAGGAAAGAAGACTTGTATATTCGAACATGCTGGAGACAAGTTCAATACTTATGCCAAGTTCACACTGCACGGTTTCTGTCCGATTTTTCACTCGCCGACAGGTTTTGATAAATCGCCGACAAATGCCCGAGATCGGAGGGAAATCGGCGCTCGTTCCCGCGCGTGACATTCGCGCAGTGTGAATTATCAAAGACGCGATCTGAGGGAATCGCCGACACGTCGCCGACGCCCGCAGAATATTTGGCATGCTAAATATCTGGAGCTGTCGGTGATTCTCAATCCTGCTGTGTGAGTGAGTTCTGACTGAAAAATACATCGGCGATGACCTACAGCCAATGAGAGAGCAAGATACAGGGCAGCTGGTAGTTCGAAGTGGTTTTTCCTTTTTTTTCTTTCTTTTTTTAAACAGGATTATAATATACAGAACAGATAGGCTACATGAAGATGAAGAAGGGGCTAGGGTTTTTCCTGTAAATAATATTCTTCTATAAAGGACAAAATATTTATTACATTTTTCTTTTTCATCACTTTGAGGGCTTTTATAGGCTATAAGAAATAAACTCATTATAAAGTGCACAACACGTTGGTTTCACTTTCAAGTAGGCTAGATTTGTGTATATAAAAATTTCACAGCAGAAGTATGTTTGTTAACAAGTCATCTTTATTAATTATTGTGTGTTCCTGGAGGACTTATAGACCATAATATCAGCTTGATCTTGCATTATTTCCTTATCACTTCTCGCGTGCGTTTGGCTGTATTTGCGGATCAGACAGAGTTGTCTGCGATTCTTCCTATTGTGAAATCGTGCGATGTGAAACCCCCTGTCGCAGATCCATTGTGCAATGTGAAAACAGCAGTGACTGAATCCTACCCCAGATAGTCATGCAGTGTGAAAACAACGGCGATCCGACGAGTTTGAAAATCGTGCAGTGTGAACTCGGCATTAGCTGACTTGTTTTGGAAAACGTGGGTGAAACTTTAATGCAAAAACTTCAGCATCGGAGATCTTGTGCTTGTGGTTTTAAAGTGGCACCTACCTTCTTGGCCCCTGGGATGCATTACAGAAATGTTGGCTGATTCTAAAGGATCTGTTCGTCGTGTGCGCATGAAGACTCAAACAAGTGAACTACAAAGGCCTATCAATAAGCCATGTCTGTTAATGGAAGCAGTATGTTGAACTTTAGAGTCAAATGTTTTTACTTTTGACTCTACATTTACATGGATGGCCACAAGTCAGTGAGTGAATGATGGAAGTGACTTTTTTCAGTCAAGAAAGAAGCAAATAAATCAACTGAGAGTTTAGTGGCTTTGGTACATCTTTGTAGAAAGCCATTTTTTCAGCACTAATGCTGGATGAGAAGGAAGATAGGAGTGAAGGGTAACCCTTGAGATTTCTGACATTTTCTCTCAGCAGCTCTGAGATCAGTATGCAGCTTTCAGATGGTATCAGTCATCCACGGGTGAGGCTGGTTTGAGTGAGCAGGTTTGGTGGATAGAGGACACAGCCTGTCCAGACATGAGCTTAGTGTAGAGCAGAGAGACTCTGTGGCATCACTGACCTTTAGTGAGGAAAATGTGTCGAGAGGTAGAGCAGAGGCGACCAGTGAAAAGTGGGTGGGAGACAGGTTGCAGTAGAAATAAACCAGTAGTGGTGGAACAGAGGACTGTTCCAGGAGGCACACAGTGAACTGAATGAAACGGTGTTCAGAGGCGTGACCATTAGGCATTTTGTGGCACAGCTTGCGTGAGAATGAGATCAAGTTCCTTACCTGCTTTGTAAGTCAGACGGCTGCAAACCTGTTTTAGGTCAAATGAGCGTATCAGGGACAGCCACAGAGATTTTTATAATACAAATAGCAAAATCTAAATCTTTATTATTAAACCCAACCAAAACACACACATAATAGATTACTTGCAAATGCAGGAATTCACATCAAATCACAGATGACATACCTATAGATGTTGAAGAGGACTGACGTCGCTTTTTTGGCTGTGGCATCTCACTCTCACTTTCTTCATCCTCACTTTCAGAAACAGTCTCTACATTCAGTTTCTCTGCAGAAAAGTGTAGAAAAGCATTTGTTTCCACGCACCATATAAAGTTGCACAAAAAAGTTCCTTTTAACTGAACTAAACAGTGGCAATATATAATATGTATAAGAGCAAAAATTATGGCATGTGTTCCTACCGTTAGGATCAATGTTAATTTCATCAAGGTTTTTCCCCTTGAATTCTGATACTCTTCCCTGTTCAAGGGCCATCAGCACCTTGCTGATCTTTGCTAGTTGTAACGTCCCTTCAGGCAACCGGTAAAACTTTCTATGGACTCTTATATCATATCCCATAAAGTCTGCTAACTGGTCCAACTCCGTATCGGTCAGATTCAGCACTTTAGACAGCGTTGCAATGTGTTTCCGCAGCTTTGTGGAAGACAACGTCTTTGGATGTTTGGCTCCACACTGGTGGGCAACCTTCCTGATGCAATCTGTGCCTTTGTAGTATGATGTCTCAGTCATGGGCTTTGCAAAAAAAAAAAAGATTTTCATCCAGTACGCCACATGCTTGACCATTCTTTACAAGTAGCTCCATGGAGTCCAGCATACTTGGGGTCAGGAGTATTGGCACCTTTCTGTCTCGCTTGCCTCTAATTTCGACGCGTTGGAAATGCTGACAGAGCTTCTGCTCAATTTCAGATAAAGCATCAGCGACATCGGAATGTAAAACGGATGTGTTTCGGAGAAGATATGAATTCAACCTCATTTTCGAAACTTCTCCTGCTCTCCTGCGATTGAACACAATTACGTTACACAGTTACTTGGGCAAGACTTGACCAGTTCTTCTGAATTTTCTCAAGTTTGAGCTTTTCTTGGTACAGTTTAGTTTGATTGCTGAGATGGATGTGCATTTTTTTTACATCCTCAGTAAAAGGGAGAAGTTCTGGAGAGTTCCATTTTGCTTCATTAAGCGTCTTCAAGGCTGAGGCGGACACAAATTCATTCCATTTTGTGTTATAAATTTGCTGAAACATTTTTACATTTTGGACATCCTTTTCGTCTCCTGCGATCATTGCTTCACATTCTGCAATAGAGGCCATTTTTTTAAGGTTGTGCCCCAGTTTTAATGCCAAAGATGGAATTCCGAAGACCTCATCTTCATCTCGGAATCCCGAGGTATCTTTAACAGCCTTGATAACATGATAGAAGTTTGTAGGTATGAAAAAGTCTTTAATACTCTGCAGCTTTCCCACTTTCCTAGCAAAACACTAACAGCCTTCCAGCCTCACGCATTTTAGTTCTGATGTATTCGTGCTTGGTTTTGTCGTTCCCCATTTTGTTGTACAAGTGTTCTCCAAATTTGATGATGCATGCATCACTTTTAACCGCATATGTTACTTCATCTTGCTTCATGTCATTGATCAGTTTCCATAATTTTTTTGTTACTCCTTCAGGAACAGGCTCCGCGTAAGCACAGAGTGCCTGAACTCTGGATCTACCTGGTTTTGTGACCTGGCACTTCTTGGCCAGGTTGCACCTTGACATATGCCTCCAAAGTGCTTTTTGTCTGAACAGCCCTTGGCAGTTCAAACAGTGCATGTAGTCCTTAACATTCACATGTTTAGCAGTGGATTGTTGACGTGGCACCAACACCCCTTTGCCAGTTTTAGAACATTTGTGTTGTGTACACGGTTCCTTTATTCCTCAAAAGATCTAGATTAATCCTTCTTTCTTTAGACCCCTTTGGAAAAGAAAGAGCTTTTGCTACGTCCACCTCATTCTTATGAACTTGGGCCAAGTGTCTTGCCATTTTGCAGAATGGTTTGGAGCAGTAAATGCAATACTGCTTTTTGTTGTACATTCTTTGGCCATATGCAGTCTTTTTCAATTTCATCACTGAAACCTCACTGCAGTCATTGTCTGAATGAGTCGTTGTCTCCTTATCTTCAAGTGGGGAACATTCTTTGTCTGCATTCATGGAAGATGAGGAAGTATAAACATTCTCATCTAATGGCACATTGGGAGATGAGGGACTGGACAAAGGCTGTGGAAGGCTCTCTTCAGATTCTTCTGAACAGCTCTCCGATTCAGGCACATAATCATCTTCGCTGTTGTCAATGCTGCTAATTGAGTCATCTGAAGTGGAACTGATGTTTAATGATTTCTTGGTAAGCTGTAAATAGATAACATAGCCTTAGTTTAAAACCATAATCAAAATGGATCTCTGTACGCAGGGTCCATTGTGAGTCCAGAGTATATCTAAGATTCAAATAAAAGAATCCTACAAAATTTACAATAAAACACTTTGTATCACCTTCATTTTTACAAACCTAGGGCCCCATCATACACCCAGCGCAATGCAGTGCCAGTTTTTTTGCTAGTTTCAGCACAACACAGTTATCATTTTCATGTCCAGCACCACGGTGTTTAAATAGCAAATGCACTTGCGCCCATGGACGTGGTGTGTTCAGGCGCATTGTTGGCGTGTTGCTATTTTGAGGCAACTGAAATAGACTGTACCATTGACCAACTGAAACCTGGTCTAAATTCAATGCCACAATATATATATATATTCTTTAATTTAAAGATATATGTATAAAGGCACATATATGCGCCCATAGGCAGGTGCACAATGTGCATACACTGCTTATTCGTAGGAGTGATGAGAAACTAAGCAGACTGTCGTCACTCAATGGCTGGCTGTCTAAGTGGTGTCCATAGAATAATGTAGGGTTCACAGTCAATTAGAAAAGTTTTTGGGGCAGACCTGATCTGTTGAAAAAAAGATGGTATTCATTACTGTTAATTTTGTCAGCTAATTTTGAATTTAGTCTTAGTCCTACGTCAAATGTAATTTTTAGTTATCAACATGTTTTGTCAACTTTTTCCTGTTTTGGTTTAGTCAAGTTTTAGTAAACTAATTGTCTGGACATTTTAGTCTAGTTTTAGTCAATGAAAACTTTTTCGTCATACTGTATAATGGTTAAAACAAATTTTGCTCAATTTTAAATTACAATGATTGTTGTCGTTTGGGAAATTTTTACCTTTCATTAGAAGTTGCTCTTTCACCAATAAGCACAAATCAACAGAATATCGATTCATATGCATGGTTTATTTTACCTCGTTTAGTGTACAGATTTATTAAAGGTTATCAATAATAAGCTAAATAAACACCAAAGACTTTAGATATACACGCACCCTGTCTACATTATGAAAACTGGTAACAAAAACCTACTCTCAAATATTATAACAGAAATTCCTAATATTAATTCCATTAATTCCAAGTTGCATTAATGTTTCTCTATTAAAACGGCAAAAAATACCATACATATTGCCACACACACACACAGTGTTGGGTAAGTTACTTTCAAAAAGTAATTAATTACTAATTACATCATCAATATTGTATTTAAATTACTTTACTATTTACTCTATCTGAAAAGTAATTTAGTTACTCAATAAGTAACTTAATTCTTAAAATTAACTTACCCATTTAAGGGTAAAAATTGTATTGATGTTCAACAAATTAAAATCAGATATACAGATGGACAAATGATAAAGCTCGGTTTGCAGAATATTAGATCCCTTTCAACAAAAACCACTTGTTGTAAATAAGATTGCAGATCATAACCTAGATGTGCTGTGTTTGACAGAAACCTGGCTAAAACCAGACGATCGCATTACTTTAAATGAGTCCACCCCCAAGATTACAGTTATAAACACGAGCCTCGCCTGAAAGGAAAAGGGGGAGGTGTTCCTCTTTAACCTTGCACACGAGCAGATCCGTTTCCTCGCTAGAGAAGCATTGTTTTTCAACTTGCAAATTCCGCTGTGTAAATAGCGAATCCGCCATGGCGTGAGCACAACTGGCTTTTAAAGGGAATGTGAGATGATACTCTGATTGGTTTATAGCACATAACGCCCAAAACACACCCATTACTCATTAAGAGAATAGGGACAACCCTTTTAGATCATGCGCTAGGCACGCTGACCATTTTTTCAGTCGTTAAACTAGCAAAAGTGGATTCGGACACACCCTAGGTGCACTTGCGCCGTGCGCTTTAAACCATAAGCTTAGATAGGGCCCCTAAGCTCACACAGCCATTGCCGTGTACTTAATGTTATGTCTAAGCTTTGACAAAAGGAGCTTATGTGTTTTAATGCTTACAGCCATGATAACAATTGAGACAGTTAACAAACAACCTCAGTAATACAATACAACTGATACTGTAGACTAAATATAGACTTAAGACAAAATGATCAGCACACATACACACACACACACAGTGTGAGAAACTTACAAATACACTGTCAGTCCTCTTTAGCCCTGGGATATCACAGGCTGTTGGTGATACAGAAGAACTGGGCAATTCTAGAATTACTGTATCTGCATCACTGTCCGTGTCCTGGACAAAGAGATAAATATCATCAAATATATTTTTATCCAGCAATGTTCCATCTCTGACTAAGTCCCCTTACCCGCTTCACTGATATTAATCATTCTCAACTCGTTGCAAGGAAACCATATCTTAAGTATTGCTGCTTTTGCTTTGGGTTAAAATTAAACTTTATATAAAAGGGATATCATATAAAGGGACATTAAAACATAACTAGAACAATACAGCCAATAACTGCTAACAAAGTTGAATAGCAACAAATTAAAATCAATGAATATAACAAAAATGAGTAAAATGCAAATCGGCAAAGTGTAGATTACAAAACCTGCACTTTAAACGGACAACTAAACAGACCATTCTGTGAATTGACTTTTTTTTTTTAAATCAGTTCACAACAAGATGTATGTAAAACTGTGACTTGACCTGAAAATGTACACTACAACACAAGTGAAACTGTTTCCAATCACACTGCATGTTTTCAACACTACCACCAAGACTCCAGTGCTACAAGAGAACAGTCTGTTTATGTAGGGCTGGGCGATATGACGATATTATCGTATATCGACGATGTCTTGCAAGTATCGCGATGTAGGCCTGGGCGATAAGTAAAAAATATTTTAAATCGATAATCGCCTTAAATATTGAGATATCTGATAATATAGTCTATTCGACCCCCACCCCCGCCAGAGACAACATAGCCAACACGCACCGTAAACACACATCAGTTTTGTTGTGCTTTATCTGACAGTAGCCTGCGATTCAGTAAGCTCAATTTAATTAAAGATTAAAGGATTGTTTTTATTTTCTTAATATAAAACATTTCTTAATATATAATTAGCTTTGTTGTTACGTTAGTGTTGTTAAAGGGGTGGTTGACTGTTTTTTTTCTAGGCTTGATTGTGTTTATGGGGTGCAGTCTAGCATGTGTTCATGCTTGGTTTTTTTAAAAACGCATAATTTTTCACATAATTTACCTTTATTCCACACCTCTCTGTCCCTTCTCTGACAAACGCCTCGATTTATTTCCTGGTTTTATGAAGCTCCTCCTTCAGAAATATGCGATGGGCTGAGATTGGTTAGCTGGCTCAGTGTGTTGTGATTGGCTAAACCGCCTCTACTGCACGTCTGAACGTCCCGCCCCTCACCTCAGTGGCATGTGCTCCGGTTGAATTGTAAACAGTGGTGTTGTCTATAATGCTTATCAATTTGAGCCCGATTGAGACCCAGAGGATATTAGTGAAGAGGATCGTGCAGAACCTATGCAAGCACGGCTATTAATGATATGTTTGGTTGTTGTTGTCTCATACTTTTAAATACGCTGCTATTTGTATGTGCTACTGCTTCTGTTAGCTTTAAATATACGGTTTTATCCTGATTAAAGCTTTAATACAGCACAGCAACCACACGCATGTCCATTTATAATGCTTCTCATTGCTGTGTGAAAATAAGTTTATAATTGGAACAGTTTGTTGGAGCTGATCTGATGATCTGAATGAGAGAGAGAGAGAGATGCAGAGCAGGGCGACACGAGTAACAGTATTAAGAACCGCTGCTTTAATGATTTTGAAACTTGTGAATCCATTAGAATTGTTAGAAGACAGAATCGCGTGCAGTTACATTATTATTATTTTTTGCATGTTTGTCACACTTTAATGTTTCAGATCAAACAAATGTAAATATTAATCAAAGATATCACAAGTAAACACAACATGCAGTTTTTGAATGAAGCTTGTTATTATGAAGGGAAAACAAAATCCAAACCCACACAAACACTTTTTCACACAGGGCCATGTGGGTTTGAATTTTGCTTTCCCAAGGCAACGGTTATAATTGAGGCCCAAGGTGATTTTTTATTACGCCCTGATACAGAAAACCATGGAATTCAATAGGATGTCCTAACTTTTTCTCATCACTGTATGTTGGGGTAGGCTATTTTAAATTTGAACATCTAGCATAGTCTATAACGAGTCTTAAACCTTTACAATCTCTTGATATAAAAACAATATAAAACACCTAACAGCCAGACAACAAAGTCACAGTAATTTAGAAGTCGTCTTTCTTCATAAAACAGTGAAAAGCAAAGGGACGGGAAAAAATAATTAAATTAATTAGAATGTAAATTAATCAATGTCATCTGTTAAGGCGTTTTCAGAGCTGTTTTTTTATGGCTCTGGCTGTTACTCTTTCTATTGATTCCAGAAGAAAAGCCACTAGTGGTCTTTTAGCGTCTGTGTATATTGATGAAAAACACCTAGAAATTAAATGTACATATTAAACAACAAGTTATATATCATTTATACTATTTTTAATAAAATAATAATATTGTATAAGGGAAATTAGCTTGTATCTGCAAATTCTATTAATCAGTATAAAAAAAAGAAGAAACCGCATTTTTCATATTTCATTTGTGGTTTAAAAAAGGAAAAAGGAATGGACGCATATGTACATGGACCCACTGATTATGTCAGAGGTCACAGAAGATTAAGATCACAGAAGAGACACCAAAGATATTGCATTTGGATATATTTAAACATATCAGAGCATATAGTAGAAAATATATAAATGATTAAGGAAATCAATAACATGTAAAATAATAATAATATGTAAAGAATAATTAATAAAGATAAATAATATGAATAAAGACTTTATTCTTAACATTGACCATTTTGGATTCAATGTCAGTTTTTTACAGTTTCTTTTAATCTGTCTGAAGAAATCTTGTAATTAAAAAAAAACACACAGTTGTTCCAGTATTGACCATAGAGGGCGTACTCTCAAACACAGTTTATACACAAACGCACTTTTTGTCTGGTGAAACCTACCCCATAAGGACCATGGGGCATTTTCAGGGAAACACTGCCAGACATGTTAAAATGGCCATTTCTAGCATTTGCAATGGGTGTGCCCGTGGGGACCGAGAATCAGGTCCCCACCACTCATGGGGTCCCCACGGGTTTGGTGTGCAAACAGGTCAAAGTCCACACCGGGATATAAAAACAAGTACACACACACACACACACACACACACACACACACCTGGAGCAGTGGACACTGTTCACTCAGGAGAAGCTTCAGCACGACCACCGCATGTAACTTTATACAAGATTCACTCGTTTGAAACACGCTAAACTATATTAACATGTACTATATAACCATTATTTCACCAATAAACATCTAAATACATACTTCTCTATCTAAATTAATTATGTATTATCTCCGCAAGCGATTGCAGTTTGAGTATAGTTCTGTGTAAATAGATAAACCGCGCTGTCAGCAGTTTTCATAATTTAGACAAAAACATTTTAATAATTCTGATAAAACGTGCCAGTTAAGAAATGCAATAAAATACGATGTTTTGTTTGTTATAGCTTATTTCAATATTCCAGAGAATATTATTCAATTAATTATTCTTCACTCTTTAGTCTATTAAACAGCTTATAAACCTACTAAAACTGTAGTTTAAAATGAATTTATGACTTTATTTTCTCCATTTGAAAACATTAGACATTCTTTTGCTTATTGTTAATATCAGTGTTGCTGATGATGCTTTTTATAAATAAAATGTTTTTATTGTTGTAATTTGAAGATTAAATTTTACATGAAAGAATGTTAATTTTCAACAGTTTTTTGTTGTTGTTAAGATGACTGAAAGGAGGAAAAACCAAAGCGAAGAATAGACTTACTTCACTCAGTTATTTATTTACTTTATAACAGTAAATAAAAATCGGTTCTGCTTATCGGTTATCGGGTACATAACATGCAAATAATTGGTATCGGTATCGGTTATAAAAAAATCAATATTGGTCGATCACTAATACTAAGTCATAATTAGAAAGTATCTCTTTCTCTTCATAATTACTTACATATTGTAATATGTATAACTGAATAACTTTCATTAGTAAATCATTAACAAACATCATGTAATGCTTAACAAAAGATTAGTTCATATTTACATATCTAGAAACGTGAAATAAATGTACTTGTTAATTGTTCGATTAATGATCCGATTCTGCAAGTGCATTCACAGGATTATTTAAATGCTTAGTCAGGGGGCAAATTACATGGCAGCCTTTATGGTTGGAGAAAAAACAAAACACTTTTGTCTATTGTTAGACGCTAGTTTAATGATGCTATGGCATGACATGGCATATGTAGAAATGTATGTAAGCCAAGATTTTAAAAAAGAGCTTTATATTTATTATGCATATGATAACATTTTATCACACCAGCTGCGTATCTATCATTTCAGAAATCTCAAATACAATAATTTTATGTATGTTTTATTTAATTTTTTACAAGAAATTATTTTCTTATCTCTTTGAATTTGCAATAATAAATCAAATACACTGCTGGACAATAATCAATTATTTGTAATCTATAATTACTATAAACATATATCTATTTTCTGCACAGAATAAGGTAGAAATTATACGTTATAGTTTCTGTACTGTAATAAATGATTTGTCAATTAGCACTGCACCATTCATTAATTTGATTAATTTATTGTGTTTATTGTCTTTACTTTTCACCATTCATTCTGCATTTTATTCAGTTTAGCTGCAGCTGCCTTTGTCCATATTAGCCATATCATGGCACGCCTTAAGTTCAATGAGCCCGAGATCACTTATATTCAAGTGCAAAGATTTATTTATCTCATTTTCAAAAAATTAAATGCTATGGTATTTAACTTTTCCTCTCCATCTGCGAATGATGATTCTGAAAGAAAAAGCGCCCGATGTCTGTTTGCTATTGCAACAAACGCTACTTTCATGCATCTCATTAACAGATAAACCTTGCGCTCTTATTTCAAGGTTGTTTTTAATGCTGCGATTTTAACAGTTTCCTTCGTAGATTCGGTTCATTGTTAAAACACATTTATCATTCAATGGGAAAAGTGCGTATGCTTTAGACCAGCGGTTCTCAACCCGCGGGCTGCATGCGGCCCACCATGCTGAATGTTACAGTCTTATGTGTTGAACATAATTAAAAAATAACTTTCAGTTTTACAATTAGTTTTAGTTTTTACATTCATTTAAAAATGTACTAAACAAATATTTTATGTAAAATAATTTCGTTTTTCATATATTATTTTCAGACATGAGCAGACCTATGTACTCACGTAATTAATGTTATGCGTTTAACGAACACTTACAAGCGTGCACTTTGGCAGAATTAAATTTAAATAGTCATCAGCAGCCATTAGTTCTGTGAAATTGAGCATCAGAATGGACACATTTGTTAAGGGGGAAAACGAAATGTGCAAAATGCCAGCGAAGAAACGCATTCAAACAAGAATAGTCTCAGCATCAGCGGTGAAGAGAGTGCTGGACATACTTTCGGTTTGCCTCGCCACTCACTTTAAAATGTTCAGGCAAAAAGAAACACCCATAAACTACTACGCAGCAATCATCCTTATTACAGAAATATGACAAAACAGCTCTGGAGAGAATTATTAAATTAGAAAATTCTTTCCATATTTGGATCAACATAGGCTACATTTGTGAACGCACACTTTCTGCAATGTCGCGTGTCATGTAACACTTCCGTGCGCGTCTTACACACTGTAACTACAATCACAACTTCATTGTGCTGTTACTCCTTTCGAGCAGAATTTCACTAAATTGGTTCCCGACAGCATCAGGTGTTTTATTATTGGTGAGTAGAATTATTTACTTAAATGTAATCGTTTAGATATCATAATATTTAGGCTATAAATAATATTATAAATCTGGTTGGTTTGTATTGATGACGTAATATGTGAATGTCATGCGTGCGGCCTGTGAGACTTGCACTTGGACCATAGTGTGGCCCGGTGGAAAACCACTGCTTTAGACACTTACATTTTTGCTCCAACCATGCAATAAATGCGCAGCTATGGAATTGACCAATATTTTTAGAACACTGTTATTTTTTTCAGCAACAAAGTGGTTTTAAGTCAGTTCTCTTTTGCTGTGTATTGTAACGTTGGCTTCCCTAATGATAGGAATTTTAACCACGAAGCAAGGTTACCAGTTCGGGCGCCATCATTCAATTATATGATCGTATCAGCACAAAGGTAAGAAAAGCTTAAAATCCAGTTTTCAAAAAAAGAAAGCATAATAATAATAATACGTTTTATTTATATAGCACCTTTCCAGAGTTCAGCGACATTTACCATAAACATCAGAAATGTGAGGAAATCATCAAACAGTAATACAGAGAGAGAAAAACAAACAAACCATGATTTGGATTTAATTTTCAATATCCATGAACTAGAAATATCTAAAGCACTCAATACTGAGCTCAATAATTTTTACACAATATTATCAATAAAAAATGTAATAAGCAAGGAAGCTGATCATATATAGTTTTTTCCCCTTGCAGATACCTGTGGCTAGCAGCTCTCATCACCAGCCTGCAGACGCTCCTCCACAATACAGTGAATGCAAACATAAATGAATATTGAAAAAAGTGGACAGTGTTCCCTTATGAGAAAAAGTGCTGTATACATTTACATAGCCTATGTGAGATTATTTTGCATGTATTGATTATTATATAGGTTATGCAATGTATTATTGGAAAGGATGTGAAATGTGACCGAGTTTGTATTTGAGAATTTGAGGCCTATAGAATTTGTGCTCTGCATTCAGAGGTGGAAAGAGTACAAAAATATTCTACTCAAGTAAAAGTACCATTACATTACTGAAATTTTACTTAAGTACAAGTAAAAGTACCAGTCTAAAAATATACTCAAGTAAAAGTAAAAAGTAGCTCATTTAAAATTTACTCAGAGTAAAAATTACTTAGTTACATTTTAACAATGGGAGGGGGGAAAAAATGGGATTGACCAAAGGTGTCAAACTCAGTACCTGGAGGGCCACAGCCCTACACAGTGTAGATATTACCCTAATTAAACACATCTGATACAGCTAAACTAATCATTTAGGCTTATTTGAAAACTACATGGTGTGTGTGTTGGAGCAGGGTTGGAACTAAACTCTTTAGGGCTGTGGCCCTCCAGTAACACCCTCCAGAGTTTGACACACCTGGGATATGGGCCTATAAATCTCAAACTAGGTGTTTTTAATTAAAGGAATCAGTTATTTAGAATAATAACACATTTAGGCTGTTACCAGGGAAATTAAATCAGTATCAACAAAATTAATCTTTGCAATGCAGAGGAAACGCAGAAGCTTCATCTGAAGTGGCATAGATGTATTACACACTGACATGAATGCATTTAGCCTGCAGTTACAAATGCAGAAATAATGTTTTGATAAATAAGACATAAAATGTGACCCTGAACCACAAAACCATAAGGGTCCATTTTCCTAAATTGCGATTTATACATCATCTGAAAGCTGAATAAATAATATTTCCATTGATGTATGGTTTGTTATGATCGGACAATATTTTAAAATCTGGAATCTGAGGGAGCAAACAATCCAAATATTGAGAAAATCTCCTTTAAAGTTGTTCAAATTAAGCTTTTAGTTTTGATATATTTACAGTAGGAAATTTACAAAATATATTAATGGAACATGATCTTTACTTAATATGCTAATGATTTTTGGCATAAAAGAAAAATGTATAATTTTGACCCATAAAATGTATTGTTGGCTATTGCTACAAATATACTCCAGCGACTTAAGACTGGTTTTGTGCTCCAGGCCAGGGTCACAAATGTTAAATAGTCATTTGAAATACAAAAATAAAAAGATACTTTAAATGTTAAATTAGAACCACCAGTAGGTGTCAGCAAGTCACTCATAAGTGAGTCATTGCGATTGAACAGAATCATTTAAACGGTTAATTCATTCAGGAACAAAACACGTCATTGCTCAGAGTCAGAGACGCAAAACTGTGTATGGTGGCTGTGTTTGGAATTATTTTTGTTTTCGAAATAGAGCAAAAACAGGCAATATAGTGTCTAAAACGCAAGTCTCTTAATTAACTTCTTGTTTTTTGAACTGTTGTAAAAAGAAAAACTACAGGCCTGTGTAATCATGGTGATTTTTTTGAGAAAAACAGCATTCTTCATGTGATGTTGACTTACTATATTAAATTATATAAATATATACATTTTCTGCTTCTATATCTTCAATTTTGTGATCATTCTAAACGCATTTTAACAGACTGAATCACGCAGTGAAAGAAAGCAGTCCAGATGCACGCGGATTAGTCTTATCTAACGTTACTAGATTTCACGGCACACTGTTTAGAGTGATTTGTTTGGTTTTTGGCAAAATACTGATAATGTCTAATCGCACATCGTTAAAACAACAATTACTATATTATCTCAGATGATATTGCACACCCTGCACCACTGTCTTTTTGGCTCATTTATTCAAAACCTTTTGCTAAACCGTCAAAGCTTCATTTTAACCACCGATGTAAGTATTTACCTTACGTTACCTCTACATGCTTGCGAAGGGCGATGTCGAGATGTTATAAGCTGCTAGTTCGGTCTCCCGAGGCAAACACAGCGAACACTGCATAATAGAGCATGAATATGGCCAGGGGTTCACTTAATTTCCTTCGAGTTCAACTTCAGCAGAGTACGACGGGGTCTGGTTTTCAGCTGGGTCTGCACCATTAACGCCTGTCTTGTTCGTCTGCATCTTTCTTGTGATTTTTAGCGCCAGTTTCTTCTTCTGCCCATTATTTGCTGCAGTTGTTTCCACGGAGCGATTTTTTTTTACTCAGTAACGAATGTGTTTTAAAATGTAGCGAAGTACAATACCTCACACAAAATATACTTAAGCAAAAGTAAAATTACAGATTAAAAAAATTACTTAAAAAAGTACAAGTACACAAAAAAGCTACTCAATTACAGTAACGCGAGTAAATGTAATTCGTTACTTTCCACCTCTGTCTGCATTAAACCCATCCAAGTACACACACACAGTAGTGAACACACACTGTGAACACACACCCGGAGCAGTGGGCAGTCAATGCTGTGGCGCCTGGGGACTGGAGCAGTAATCTTTATTATTTTTTATTTTATTGTTTACCTATATTTATGTATATTTTCTTGTGTTGTGTTACATATTTTTGCACTATCCATTGAGCGGACCTGACCTGACTTAAATTTCACTACTGATTATATTCTCTATAATTGAGTATGTGACGAATAAAACCTTGAATCCTTGAAAAGATGGATTAGAGCACAGGTCATTCACTCCTCCCACCGACAATCCCTGCCGGACCTGAGACTCAAACCCGTGACCTTTGGGTTACAAGTCTGACTCTGTAACCATTGGGCCATGACTATAAATATTTAGTCATGTATACGTATTATTGTATATGTATATGAGAAATGTATTATTGTATAAACCATATTTTATCACATGTACACTTGCAATCAAAATTATTCAACATTTGGTCACTGATAATCACTGATTATCAGTGATTACGTCACCACCTAACAAGCGGATGGATTAGCAGTACGTCTGGGTCAAAAAAGGCAAAGTTTATAAGCAGAAGAACACCATCTGCGTGGTCAAACTGGGAGCTGGGCTAGTCCACTTATGGGGTTGTTTTACTGTAGTATTAAGTGGAAATCCTGACCATATGAAGGACATGCCATTTTGGCAGGATTTGTGATGCCTTTGGTGCAAAGACTGAAGCTAATGATCAAATGGACTTTCCTGCAGGACAATCATCCCAAAGTATACATCCAAATATGCTTGGTTCAGGTATCAATGTTCTTGAGTGGCCTGTTCAGTCTACAGATTTAATTCTCATTGAAAACATTTGGTTGAATTTGAAGAAAGCAGTGGCAAAATGAAAACCAAAGATTATCAGTGACCGTATTTCAGGCGAGGAATAGGCCAAGATTGCAGTAGAGATGTGACAGAAGCTTCTAAGCACTTCCATGCAGCATTTACTGGTGGTTTTAAAGAATAATAGATTCTGCACCAAATTTTACTTTAGGGAGTTGAATCATTTTGAACATGAACGTATGGAGCCAATTTTAATTTTATCATGATTCATCAAATGTTACGTTCTCAGAATCACTCAAATGCATATTAATAAACTTTCTCTAATAGTGTACTGATACCTTTTTTGTTCTCCACAGCAAAAATGTCTTGCAGGTCAAGGAGGTTGAATAATTTTGATTGCAACTGTATATCTATATATGATGAAGAATATTATTGAATGCATACATTACAATATATATATAAATATATGGTCAAATTGATCAGTATTATCATGAAAAGCATCAACTCCTTAGGTATTATTCAACATGTTGTAACATTAACACAATATATTATTCATTATATTTTTAATATACATTAAACAATTTAATATATTGACTGCTAATAAATAATAAAATGTTTTCCTTTCGTGGTACTGCAGTCATGCAATGCTTTTGTGCAACACATTTTCCTACTGTTGATTACTTCTAATGTAATCTATTTAATAAAAAGAGAACATGACAGCTAAAACTGACATCTCTTGATCAGATAATAATTGCGTTTTGTTTGTAAGTAAATTATAGCAATTAAAGACTAGATAATGCTTCATATTTTTTTACTTCAGTTAAATCAAGAATGTTGCATAATAATCCATGAATGGGATAAGTTGTTTTGAACAACTATAATTAAAACTAAATTAGAAGTTACTTAAAAGTAACAGCTCTTTGGAGAACTAAGCAGCCACTATGGACTGGAATCTGAGGTCCGATTAATAACTATTTCGACTTAACACATGATATGTGAACATTACCGTGATAAGTTTTGGTATATTGCCTATTGTGTTTATATGGGTGTTTTGATCACTTAAAAATAATTTCACTAATAGTTTAGCCAATTGCACTGCCTCTTCATCTCGTCTGCTCTCCATGTCTGAGGCAGAGGAAGGGCAGGCAGCTTCACACACACACACACACACACACAGAGAAGAGACAGAGTTGAGAGTGACTGTGCAGAGGATGTGCAGTTTCCTAATTTAAGAAGCTGCTTAAATTAGAAAATTTATATATAAGGTGACTTCATAAGGACGAGAGGTGCGTTCAACCAGACATGAGCCAATCACAGCCGTTTTAGTGTCGGAATGGACCAATCACAGCCGGGATGGGGCTTGTCTTTTCAGTGTTTACAGGTGGTTCACAGGTAAATCAAAACCAGAAAAACCAGTTCATCATCTGATAAGATCGCTGTAAACAAAAGCTTACAAGTTCTTTCTAAATAATCGGTAAGTCAAGTATTCTTCTTATAATATGATGCAGTCATATAAATGTCACAATGTTAAATGTATGTTTGCTAAGTCGAGTTTACTACGAGGTGTTTACTCGAGGAGTCAATAGCTAACGTTAGCATTAAATGTATTTATTATACATTTCTGCCAATTCGAACCCATTATGAATCACATTGAAGTCAACAGTTATGTTTTCGGTTATCTCCTGCTTAGTAGTGAGAGTAGATGGTTTATGTTCACAAACAAATAGGCCTATTATTTGTTTAATATTTACATTACATAGTACAGTAAATTAAGTGGGAGAGAGTGGGGACGGAATTGTAATTTAATTAATTTAATTTATAAAAGGTTTCACATAACTTCAATTGCTGAAGCTTTGCTTTTATATGGCATATGGTATATATGGTGTCAAGTATTGTTTTTTTATCACTAAAGCCTACTATGTGATGTTTTAATACATTATTATATAAAATAAAAAGCTTCTATATCTTCGGTTATCATTCTAAACCATGGTTCCCAGTGAATCACGAGAGATGCCTCAGCGTGACTCGTGTCTGAAGATACATATTTAAAAACACACCTGTTTAGAGTGATTTGTTTGGTTTTTGCCACAATGATAATGTCTAGATCGCATCATCGTTAAAACAACAATTACTATAGCTTATGCGTCAGATGATATTGCACACAAAGCCTCACCACTGTCTTTTTGGCTCATTTATTCAAAACCTTTTGCTAAACCGTCAAAGCTTCATTTAACCACCGATGGGAACCTCGAACTTACCTCCCCTACATGCGAAACGGGCGATGCTGAGATGTTATAAGCTGCTAGTTCGGTCTCGAGGCAAACACAGCGAACACTGCATAAGGCTAGAGCATGAATATGGCCAGGGGTTCAGTGACATTATTCGGCCAGAAGCCTGAGCTACATACCCTCTGGGTTTTCAGCTGGGTCTGCAACCATTAACGGGTCTTGTTCATCTGCATCTTGTGATTTTTTAGCGCCAGTTTCTTCTTCTGCTCATTATTTGCTGCAGTTGTTTCCTGGCGATTTGTTTTACTCAGCTAAATGTGTTTTACAAGCTTGCTGAGGGACAATACCTCACACAAAATATACTTAAGTAAAAGTAAAATTACAGATTAAAAAATTACTTAAAAGTACAAGTACACAAAAGCTTTAACAGCTAACAGTAGCAGTAAATGTAATTTTACTTTTCACCTCTGTCTGCATTAAACCCATCCAAGTACACACACACACTGTGAACACACAGAGCAGTGGGCAGTCAATGCTGTGGCCACTGGGGACTGGAGCAGTAATCTTTATTATTTTTATTTTATTGTTTACCTATATTTATGTATATTTTCTTGTGTTGTGTTACATATTTTGCACTATCAGAGCAGCGGACCTGACCTGCTTAAATTTCACTACTGATTATATTCTCTATAATTGAGTATGTGACGAATAAAACCTTGAATCCTTGAAAAGATGGATTAGAGCACAGGTCACGCTCCTCCCACCGACAATCCCTGAGGGGACCTGAGACTCAAACTCTACCTTTGGGTTACAAGTCTGACTCTGTAACCATTGGGCCATGACTATAAATATTTAGTCATGTATACATAGTATCTATGTATATGAGAAATGTATTATTGTATAAACCATATTTTATCACATGTACACTTGCAATCAAAATTATTCAACATTTGGTCACTGATAATCACTGATTATCAGTGAACTCACCACCAGAAGGGAGCGGATTAGCTCATAGATGGGTCAAAAAGGCAAAGTTTATAAGCAGAAGAACACCATCTGCGTGGTCAAACAGGAAGCTGGGCTAGTCCACTTATGGGGTTGTTTTACTGTAGCAAGCTCTGGAGTGGAACACCATATGAAGGACATGCCATTTTGGCAGGATTTGTGATGCCTTTGGTGCAAAGACTGAAGCTAATGATCAAATGGACTTTCCTGCGGAGGACAATCATCCCAAAGTATACATCCAAATATGCTTGGTTCAGGTATCAATGTTCGCAAGGAGTGGCCTGTTCAGTCTACAGATTTAATTCTCATTGAAAACATTTGGTTGAATTTGAAGAAAGCAGTGGCAAAATGAAAACCAAAGATTATCAATGACTTACCGTATTTCAGGCGAGGCCAAGATTTCACAGATGAGACAGAAGCTTCTAAGCACCTCCATGCAGCATTTACTGGTGGTTTTAAAGAATAATCAGAGAGCCAAATTTTACTTTAGGGAGTTGAATCATTTTGAACATGAAAGGATATGGAGCCAATTTTAATTTTATCATGATTCATCAATGCGTTCTCAGAATCACTCACCAACAGCATATTAATAAACTTTCTCTCAGATGTACTGATACCTTTTTGTTCTCCACAGCAAAATGTCTTGCAGGTCAAGGAGGGTTGAATAATTTTGATTGCAACTGTATATCTATATATGATGAAGAATATTATTCAGAAATTCATACATTACAATATATATATAAATATATGGTCAAATTGATCAGTATTATCATGAAAAGCATCAACTCCTTAGGTATTATTCAACATGTTGTAACATTAACACAATATATTATTCATTATATTTTTAATATACATTAAACAATTTAATATATTGACTGCTAATAAATAATAAAATGTTTTCTAGCCTGGATCTAGTATCGCAGTGCATTTTTGCAACACATTTTCCTACTGTTGATTACTTCTAATGTAATCTATTTAATAAAAAGAGAACATGACAGCTAAGACTGACATCTCTTGATCAGATAATAATTGCGTTTTTTTGTAAGTAAATTATAGCAATTAAAGACTAGATAATGCTTCATATTTTTTACTTCAGTTAAATCAAGAATGTTGCATAATAATCATGAATGGGATAAGTTGTTTTGAACAACTATAATTAAAAGTAAATGGGCTAGGACCCCTGGTTGTTAGTAACAGCCTGGACTTTATAGAAAGCCTTATCCAGGTCTTTCAGCAGATCATCTGAGGTCCGATTAATAACTATTTCGACTTAACACATGATATGTGAACATTACCGATCTGATAAGTTTTGGTATATTGCCTATTGTGTTTATATGGGTGGATTTTGATCACTTAGAAAAATAATTTCACTTGAGTTTAGCCAATTGCACTGCCTCTTCAGATAAGTCTGCTATCATCTCTGAGGGGCATCCTCATAGCCATTTTCACACACACACACACACACACACACACACACACACACACACACACACACACACACACACACACACACACACACACACACACACACAGATGAAGAAGAGACAGAGTTGAGTGACTGTGAGATGTGCAGTTTCCTAATTTAAGAAGCTGCTTAAATTAGAAACTCATATATAAGGTGACTTCATAGGATTGAGAGGTTCAGTCTCAACCAGACATGAGCCAATCACAGCCGTTTTAGTGTCGGAATGGAGCACTAACCGGGATGGGACTTGTCTTTTCAGTGTTTACAGGTGGTTCACAGGTAAATCAAAACCAGAAAAACCAGTTCATCATCTGATAAGATCGCTACGTAAAAAAGCTTACCTTCTTTCTAATAATCGGTAAGTCAAGTATTCTTCTTATAATATGATGCAGTCATATAAATGTCACAATGTTAAATGTATGTTTGCTAAGTCGAGTTTACTACGAGGTGTTTACTCGAGAGAGTCAATTTTAACGTTAGCATTAAATGACATTTCTATAATTCGCCCATTATGAAACACATTGAAGTCAACAGTTATGTTTTCGGTTATCTCCTGCTTAGTAGTGAGAGTAGATGGTTTATGTTCACAAACAAATAGGCCTATTATTTGTTTAATATTTACATTACATAGTACATGATAAATAAGTGAAAACTGTATTACCAGAATTTAATTTAATTTATAAAAGAGAACCAGTCAGTGATGATTTATATACAATTATGTGTGGTGCAGGAATGCAACTTAAAGTTTCACATAACTTCAATTGCTGAAGCCTTGCTTTTATATGGCATATGGTATCAAGTTATTAGATGACATTTCAAGAACTTAAGTATTGTTTTTTTATCACTAAAGCCTACTATGTCATTTTTAATACATTATTTTTTTTTAAATAAAAGGCTCATAAAAGCCTGATGTATCAAGTATATGACAAAACATAAAAACACACAAGCTTTTCTCTTTCATATTTTGTCTAAAGATAAAAAACTGTTCCATTTAAATTTACATTTTCTGTTATCTGCACTAAAATGTAAGTTAATTGAACTTAATGTGGCATTATTTTCTCTACTTGTTAAGGTCAAACATGTTGAAATCATACAGCTATTCCAGAAATCGATCTAAATGACCTTTCAGTTACCTAGTGTTTACAACAATTAACACATTGAAAGTAGATTAACACGTGTTAACAAAACCTGTGAAAAACTTTTAAACATGAAATATCTTTCCCTCTTAAAATTACACTTTAGTTAATCAGTGTTAAAAAAGTCATGCCACTGATGCAAGGAAACTGTACAAACACGCATAAACAACTTTTTAACTGTAAAAACAGTTAACACAGCTCTTAGTAGAAATGTTTAACACAATTCTGAATGTTTGTAAATACAAAAAAAAACACAAATTATATAAAAATTATAGAAAATATAAATCTAAAAAAATGCAATAAAATTACATTGCAATTGCATAATGTTATGCTAGAACTACCAGGATTATATAACTACTAGAATGGCCATAACGATCTTTCTGACGTACAATATCTGTCCTTGACTTCTTTCTTACAGTGAATGAAAAAAGTATTTAATCCAAAGAAATTCTAAAACGGACTGATGGTTGATTTCTGTGAGTTGTTCTGTAAAGCAATATGTCATTCGTTAGGTTCTCATATATATTTTCTTTATTAAGAACACTTTTGAAAATATGCAAATCCCGTTGTCCTTGTCCTCAGCCAAAAGTAGACCTACAGCTTTCATAGTTTTGTTTTGGTAACAACTGTTATCTAGGAAAAAAATCTCCATCAATAACAAGTTTAAGTTGTTATCATTCACATCTAAAAACATTAAATTAAACATAAATACTAGAAATAAATGCTATTTTACAACTGTCCCCATGTTTTCGGTCAGTCCTGTCACGTTTACATAAAATTCAACATAAAATGTGTGCAATAAGCCTTTAGGGGGTATGACTCAGAGGCTGAAGCTGACACTGATAAAGGATGAGTTCTGTATTAAGCTTATTTTTGTATTTTTTTTTCTTTAGGAGGACGAGCTCCTTCTCACGTTATTCCCTCGTTTTGTTTTGCTCCTCGTCCAGCCTCTTTTACTCAGCATACAGGCAGTGTTGATAAATGAAACTGGTTAATGGAAACAATGTCTTCACATGTGTCTAGGCTCAAAATCTGTGGGAAATATTTGACCATTTTCAAAAAAAATTGCGAGCTTGTCTGAATATTATGGAACTTGTTTGATGTGGCTATTTGAAATATTAATTATGTTCATCAAATTATTAAAGAAATATATTACACTACATCTGACTACCTTCATAAAAAGATATTTGCATTATGTTTGAGTGTTGTTGTTGTTTTACCAAAATGGTATAAATAGAATTAATTTATTTGGTAATAAGTGTATATATAATGGCAGCCAGGTCACTTTTGTAGATGTCTTCGGAAAAGAGCATCTGCTAAATACATTAAATGTTAATTAGGTATATAAATATACCTATATATATAGGTATACATGAGTTGTGTGTTATATATGATTAAAATCTATTTCATAATCACATCGTTTACATGTTTTGATTTACTATGATTTTGTACAGGTCCGTTTGAGATTCAGAAACCAAAATGTCCAGCACAGTCATACCCATGAACTCTTCAACGCTCGTCATCCAGTTTCAATCACCAACACAAACAACACCTGTTACAACGGTGACAAATGGTCCTGTGCCTGTTTATGTACAACAGGTGTCTGGAGCTTCACCTCTTCATGGACTTCAGGCGTTTCTGAAAGGCGAACCGAAAGCCCTTGGGGTGAGAAAAGTCACATGAACAGACAATTGGTTTTTATTTTTGCATGTCAGTGTGAGGTGAGAAAAGTATTTGAACAGATTTTAAATTAGTACTACACACACTAACAAAGCATAATTTTTATTGCAGAATGTGACTTATTGTCTTGGTGACAGTGCCGGAAAGACACCAGTATAAGATCAGGTTTATCATTTACAGAGTAAAATAGTAAACTTTACAGTGTATCAGTCACAGAGAAGAATGTATTTCCTAAAACAATGCATATGCTAGTTCCACACCTGCAGAATATATGTATATATACTTACTTACTGTATATATATATATAGGTTATTTTTCTCGTACAATCATAAGTCCATAACTACAGCTGCCATAAATTGATATTGTATATTTTAAACTGTTCCCCTTTATGAAATAATCTTGTCTGACTCGGGCTGTACATTATCACACTTTCTGTATTATTTTTGTCCCTCGCAGACGGTCCAGATAATGATCGGTGTGCTGACTCTCCTGTTTGGTATTGTGTCTTCAGTTTATACACAGTCCATCTTTGTCATTATTGGTCTCCCTTACTGGGGATCTATCATCGTAAGAAACTATTATACAATTAACTGTTCTGTCTTTTATGATACAAGCAACATATTCCAATGCAAGCCTTAATTTTTTGCCTTTTTCTCTTCTCAGTACATTACAGCAGGCGCACTCTGCATTTCTGCAGAAAATAAAATGAATTCACCTTCCAGTTTGTGTTTGGTATGTATACAGTAGTTATTACTTCTGAGGGTCTAAACCAGCGGTTCTCAATTCCAGTCCTGGTGACCCACAGCTCTGCATATTTTACATGTATCTCTTATTTAGCTGATTCAGATAACCAGCTCGTTATAGCTCCCTGTGTTCCCATTGTCAGGGTCCCTGAGCAGGGGAAATCCGTTGACGTTTACTTTACTTTGAAACATTAATTCACGGATTTGCACTACGTCACATCCTGCAGCGTCTTCACACACACAGACGAAACTTACTTGAGAAGTGTGAAGTGTGACATAAATACAATTTAAATTCACGCCTCGCACACGCTAACGTACATTGAATGGAACAGATCCGTTCCCTTTGAACTGGAATCATGGTGGAATAGCCTGTGATGTCCACTACGCAGAGCATTTACAGTCTAATAGAACAAATGTCTGAAGTGATAAAAGATACATACAAAATGTGCAGAGCGGTGGTGAGCGAGCCGAGGACTGGAACTGAGAACCACCATAATTCATAAAGACCCTAAACTTGTCAGGAAGGTCCCAAACATCTGCATCTATCCAACTCTAGGTGGTGCAATAATAATATGATATGATTAATTAAAGCATAGTGATGATATGTGAATTAAACAGTCAGCAACCCTTATTATTCACAAATTGATCTTTATGTCCTGAACGCAATAACAAAACATACTGAAACTTGATAAACATAGACTATCAAGATATTTTGAAAATTCACATCAAATTGCATCAAAGTTGCACCTATAGGAGGCGCTACAACTCAACACTGTAGGATCAGTAAAGTTTTAAATTATTATGGATCTTCTGTGGTGGATGTCATAACATAATATGACATGTCTACATAAAAAGACTACTTTGAACTACTATCAAATTTCAAGATCTAATAATGTCAAATCTGAGTGCCTGGGGCAAATTTTGAGTGTATGATGGTGTAAGATGTGTTTTGTGTAGCTCTGATTTTTCACAAAATGTTCATTAAAACATTTAGACATCGACCATTCCAGCATTTCCCACGAGTATTTTGAGTGCTGTTGAGCGGATTCTTAAAAACCTCTGATTGGCCATTGTGTTCCTCCTATCAGATGATCCATCTATGAGCAGATGATATTAGGGATCCGTTGATAGATGCGTAATTTTGTGATTTTTTAAAATGTGAATTTTGCTTAAAATATTAAAATTATCTGCCAGTGGGGTAAGAAAAATAATCTTGTTTTAAGATTATTTTTCTTACCCCACTGCCAGTTAATTTTAATTATTGCTTGCAAAATTAACTTAATTAACCCACATTTCATAATTTTGCTTATCTAGTAAATGCATCTCGAGTTAAGATTTTGTTTATATATATTTTTTTACTAGAAACAAGACAAAAATTCTAAGACAAGCCTTTTTTGCAGCGTAACCTTTAATGGTCGTCCCATCCAAATCTTTTCAGCATTACATACTCTAAAGGGGGGCTTAATTGGCACAGGATCTATATATTCTGTTGTTGATGCAGAAAATTGATCTAACTATCGATAGATCGATTCGATCAAACTATTTACTGTAAAAAATTATACAGAGACTTTTTTGACTAACAGTAAGAGGAAGAGTTTCAAGTTGTCCTCTTTAAGTGTCTTTAACCGTATATTTGCTGTTTGAGGCTATGTTTTTATTTATTCATTTATGTCAGTATATTTCCCCTTCGTGAAAACTTAGAACTGCATCCCCTAGGGGTCGCTATGGGGGGGAACGCCGTTAGCGTGACCCGTGTATGAAGGATACATATAAAAACACCACCTGTTGGCCGGCGACAGCCTATGACGTCACTACCGGCGCGACCATAATATAAGGGGCGCCGGGAGAATACATCATCCTCTTCTTCGTCTTCACTGACTGTTTTGTTTGAAGCGTGCATTCTGGTAAGAGTACAGTTTTCTCTCTATCATGGCGAGCACTAGCAAGGCATTTAAGATTGTGTGTGGATCCGTGTCCTCGTTATTTGACACCCGATGACACACACAATCTTTGCGTCTTTTGTTTGGGCAAGGAGCACGCACGCGATGTCCTTGAGGGGAAAATCTGCGTGCACTGTGCACTGCTCTCGTCTGTCCCTCTTTTCAAGGAAAGAGGGGCAGCCGTCTGCTTCCCGCGATTCGGGACCCACTGCTGCCGAGGCACGGAGGCGATTGAAATCGTGGGGTTCACAGTTGGATATGGCCGATGAGTTAGAGAGGGACCGCCTCTTTTTTGCGCGCGTCGGCCGAGAACGAGAGTGAGCTGCTGGATTGTGATGATGCGATCTTTCTGACATCATCAGATTCAGTGGCTAGTGCTCTGCTGGGTTATGCCCAGGAAGAGCAGGAGATGTTTGAGGGCGAGGAAGTTGAGACTGAACCCTCTCAATCCTCCTGCACTGCATATGAACGAGTTATTGGAGGTTATGGATCATAAAAATAAATCTTTACGGCCATAAATACCCAGCTCGAGCGAGCCTTCCTTTCTTCATAAATCTCAATGTGGAGGTTGAGAAGGAGTGGAAAAAGCTATTTTTTCTCGTATTCATAGGTTTCAGCATGCTAGTTATGCTGACAGTGAGGGGATGCCCCCTGTACAAGAGATGATAGCCAGCTTATCTCTCTGTGGGCGAGACATCCTCTCTCAAGGCTCCCTCCTTGCCATCTAAGCCCCTGAATCTTGCTTAGATGGCAGGGCATATGCAGCAGCAGGTCAGACCGTCGCTTCGTTGCACACTAAGGCGTACCAGACTGATCTGCTGAAAGACCTGGATAAGACCTTCTATAAAGTCCAGGTCTGAGCCTGAACAGCCAGGGGTCCTAGCCCATCTCGGTCTGAGGATCAGAGATGGGCTCAGAAGGCTAATCTCGCGACTCATGCCCCTCCCCCGCCTGCGGCTAGAGAGAGAGGCGTGGGTCAGAGAGAGGCAAGCCCTCTTATTCCTCTCTAATTCCCCTGTAACCACCGTAAACTCCACCTGACCGAGGTTAGGTGGACATTTCCTGCTAAGCCAGGACAAAAAAAAAAAAAAAAAAGAAAAGGTGAGTTCCCTCTCATTCTGAGGAATGAGTCCTCCGCTCCCCAGAGCTCGCTGTCGGTAGAGCTAGCATTGCTCCCCTCACCTAGAGGGTCACCTATGAGCATGCCGCTCCCTTCTGAGTGTCTGAGTTCCCTCTCATTCTGAGGAATGAGTTCTCCGCTCTCCAGAGCTCCTTGTCGGTAGAGCTAGCAGTGCTCCCCTCACCTAGAGGGTCACCTATGAGTATGCCGCTCCTTCTGAGCTGAAGGATGAGTCCTCCGCTCCCCAGAGCTCGCTGTCGGTAGAGCTAGCATTGCTCCCCTCACCTAGAGGGTCACCTATGAGCATGCCGCTCCCTTCTGAGCGTCTGAGTTCCCTCTCATTCTGAGGAATGAGTTCTCCGCTCCCCAGAGCTCAGTGATAGGTCGCTCTCCTTGTTGGTCGAGCCAGCATTGCTCCCCTCACCATAGAGGGTCACCTATGAGCATGCCGCTCCCTTCGGGGCGTCTGAGTTCCCTCTCACTCTGAGGAATGAGTTCTCCGCTCTCTAGAGCTCCTCATTGGTAGAGCTAGCACTGCTCCCCTCACCGTAGAGGGTCACCTATGAGCATGCCACTCCCTTCTGGGCGTCTGAGTTCCCTCTCATTCTGAGGAATGAGTTCTCCGCTCTCCGGAGCTCACTGTCGGTAGAGCTAGCACTGCTCCCCTCACCTAGAGGGTCACCTATGAGCATGCCGCTCCCTTCTGAGCGCTGAAGGATGAGTCCTCCGCTCCCCAGAGCTCACTGTCGGTAGAGCTAGCATTGCTCCCCTCACCTAGAGGGTCACCTATGAGCATGCCGCTCCCTTCTGAGCGTCTGAGTTCCCTCTCATTCTGAGGAATGAGTTCTCCGCTCCCCAGAGCTCAGTGATAGGTCGCTCTCCTTGTTGGTCGAGCCAGCATTGCTCCCCTCACCATAGAGGGTCACCTATGAGCATGCCGCTCCCTTCGGGGCGTCTGAGTTCCCTCTCACTCTGAGGAATGAGTTCTCCGCTCTCTAGAGCTCCTCATTGGTAGAGCTAGCACTGCTCCCCTCACCGTAGAGGGTCACCTATGAGCATGCCGCTCCCTTCTGGGCGTCTGAGTTCCCTCTCATTCTGAGGAATGAGTTCTCCGCTCTCCGGAGCTCGCTGTCGGTAGAGCTAGCACTGCTCCCCTCACCTAGAGGGTCACCTATGAGCATGCCGCTCCCTTCTGAGCGTCTGAGTTTCTCCGCCCCCCAGAGTTCTGTGATAGGTCGCTCGCCTTTTTGGTCGAGCTAGCATTGCTCCCCTCACCATAGAGGGTCATCTATGAGCATGCCGCTCCCTTCTGAGCATCTGAGTTTCCTCTCCTTCTGAGGGATGAGTTCTCCGCTCCCCAGAGCTCTGTGATAGGTCGCTCTCCTGGTATGGTCGAGCTAGCATCGCTCCCCTCACCATAGAGGGTCACCTATGAGCATCCCGCTCCCTTCTGAGCGTCTGAGTTTCTCCGCCCCCCAGAGCTCTATGATAGGTCGCTCGCCTTGTTGGTCGAGCTAGCATTGCTCCCCTCACCATATAGGGTCATCTATGAGCATGCCGCTCCCTTCTGAGCGTCTGAGTTCCCTCTCACTCCGAGGAATGAGTAGTTCTCCGCTCCAGAGCCATAGAACGTTACCAAAATATATATATAAGTGCACACGCTAAAGCTCTGGGCACTTTCTTAAATCCACTCAGTGGTAAGTTCGCACATCGAAAGTTCTGCGTTCTTTCTAAAATCCATGTTATGGTAAGTGCACACGCGAGACTTTGGGCACTTTTGTAAAATCCACCCAGTGGTAAGTTCGCACATCGAAAGTTCTGCGTTCTTTCTAAAATCCCGTAAGGATAGGGTTGCGCACGCAGCTTCGTGCCCTTATTTGAGCTGGTCAAGCCCCGGTTTGTGCCTTGGGACCCACTCCCTTTGCCCCAATATTTTGGGTCTAAAAAAATAAATAAAAGAAAAGTGTAACGCTACCAAAGGGTCTATTGAGACAGTTCCCTCAGCAAGCTCGTGCAGAGCAAGCGGTAGCCCCTGGGTGACCGGCCAGGAACTAGTTACTACCACTAGGTGCTTGGCCATATCCCCTTAAAGGAATCTTTCTCTGATTCCAAGACTTTGAGCTCTACCCTGGGTCCGGTAATCCCGGCACCTAGCAGGTAAGTGCTTCGGGTTTTTTGGCCGAAGGGGATAATGTCACTGACAGCCATCAACCGTCCCAGGGGCAACTCCCTTAGCCTGGTAGAGTTGGCTTAGTGCTCGCCTTTTGCGCGAAATTGGCTTGCACTCCCCTCAGCATGGTGGCGTGGGTATAACGTTCCCCATAGCGACCCCTAGGGGACGCAGTTCGAAGTTCCCATGAAGGGGAACGTCTCAGGTTACGTATGTAACCATGGTTCCCCGAGTGGGGAACGAGACACTGCGTCCCCTAGGCTGTGGGCCATGCTTCGGACGCAAGCTTCAGACGAAGAAGTGGATGATGTATTCTCCCGGCGCCCCTTATATTATGGTCGCGCCGGTAGTGACGTCATAGGCTGTCACTGGCCAACAGGTGGTGTTTTTATATGTATGCTTCATACACGGGTCACGCTAACGGCGTTCCCCCCCATAGCGACCCCTAGGGGACGCAGTGTCTCGTTCCCCACTCGGGGAACCATGGTTACATACGTAACCTGAGACGTTTTATCACTTATATATTTTTCCATCTATGCCATCAAACGTGACATGTTAACACAACGTTTTATTGTTCTTGCTAATTTCCTAATCTTTTTTTTTCTGTCTACAGGTGAAGGCTTCACTCGGAATGAACATTTTCAGTACTTTAACCGCATGCATCGCCATTATTTTCACTTCATTGGATTTGGCTTCAGGACCAATGAGTCATGAATTTCACTGTAGCGGTTATAACTGTTATTCTTCAGAGACAAACTATAAGGTATGTCATCAACTTTTATATTCACATTTAACATCAAATTGTGTCTAAGTGGAAATTAATCTTTTATTTACTAATTACAATAAGATCACTGTGTGGTCAGTACACAAGCCTTAATCTGCACTCTTCTGTCCAGTCTTTTTTATCTGGCATTTCAGAAGAAGTTTATAGATCATTTACAATGCAAGAAGTCATTGGCATTATATGTTTATTTTAAACTCAGTCCAGTTTGACCTATACGGGCCAGATTTACTAGCAGCTTGTGACAGTGCAAATCATTTTGGCGTTTAAAAACTACTGTCAGGATTTAATTAAGACAAAACACAGAAACATCAGTGAAAAGGACACGGTTATATTTGTGGCTGACATTTATTATATTTGCTTTTGTAGGATTTCTTGTAATTGGATTGGATTACATTGGTCATTATGGAAATTAGATGTTGTGCCTGTGTTCTTTAATGTGCTCTTTGTCAGTAGATCACACACAAAACATTTATGGGATTGTGCTCTCACGCTAATTTTCCCTGTTTAGAAAATCTGTCCCTAAATGTTTTATATTACTACATGAACCTCAGGGATAGTAGATTATTGACTGCTGAGCATTCAATGTACCAGTGTGAGTAGACATTATCATTTATTTTGTTATAATTATTTGTGCTAATGTTGAATTTTCTCTCAGACTCTCTTCAGGGGAATCAGTGGTGTATTGTTGTTATTCGCCTTGCTTGAGTTTACCATCTCCATCTCCCTGTCAGCATTCGCCTGTAAAGCCAACCCCTGCTGTTGTCCTCCTCAGGTGAGTAATGAGGCAAAGGAGTTCTCAAACGTTTTGTGTGTGTGTGTGTCAACTGAACCCCCTGAGATGGACTTTGTGATAAACAGAATTTACCGTGAATTTAGTACCCCTAAAAACAAATTACATAAAATGTAAATCAGCTTTTGTGTGACATAGTTTTACATGCATATATGTATCTCATCAACACAAATTAATTATAGTACAAAAGAAACTTTCCAAAGCACTTGACAAATTCCTATGTTCCCAATCATTTTGTCTCAGCTTCACATTGAAATAAAGGTTACATATATTTCTAAATGAGCAATTTTGAGTGTTAGTATACTATATACATTTACTTATTCTCTTTAAATACTTAAAATACAATTTATGGTATTATATATTTTCTGTATAAAACCAATAATTTATGTCATTCAAACTTACTGGTGATGTTTGCCCTTTTCAAATCTTAATCATACAGACGGTAGGATCAGCATCCTAGTGCCACCCTTGTTCTACACCTCTAGACTTAAATCTCTTGGTTCTGAAACTGCTCGTTCCATTTTATCCATATCCACTGGGATGCCAGCTCTGTCTGTTTAGTATTATTTGCTACCAGCCATCTCCTTGCCTGACCGTCAATCCCAAGCAGGCCAAAGGTCCTCCAAAGTGACTTCGCTGTAAAACATCTGCAGCCAGCCTCTGTCCTTCGTCATTCCTGTTGTTATTATTTAATAGTCTAAAACATAACAAGTACACCCTGTTGTGACAGTTCATACTGGACATGAAAATATTTATTTATTTGTTTTTTAAATAGATATACTGTATTTCAATTCAGATTTTCCAAAATGTTAATCTTCTTCTAGCATGTTGTTCTATGTCGTATAACAGGGTGGATAAATTTCCTAGGCCACATGTGAAATATTTGAGTTCTCAGGTTATCCTTGGACTTTGGGCCTGAGTTCAACCTGTGTTTTTTCTGATAGATACACATTTTCTTCTCCTGATAAAACAAAAAATATAATCCAACAAACCTGTTTATTTCAAAATAATCCACCTCGCACCTCATACTCATATTAGAACCACAAGACGAGTTTAAGGATTCAGTTGCTTTAATTCAATTTTTATTTTACTGTATGGTCACAAATTTAAACCTGTAATACTGATGCATTTCTGGTATCTCACTGTAAGAAGACATAAATCATTACATATACATTTTTATCACCCAAAGGTGCAATATGTCCCTCAAGTTCTACCTCCACAGCCCTATGATAACAGGCCAATTAACTTTCATGGTCTTAACAGCTCAGGGGTAAGTAAACCCAGTTTAGTTGGACTTTGAGTAAAAAAAATTTTTTTTTATTATTAGAAATTTGAATTTAGTATTGAGTGTTCATGTACTGGAAATATGTAAGGTATTGGTAAGGTAATGGGTGGTATTGCACTAGGTAATGGGTGCAATACTTGTTACATAATATTATCAATAACAAAGTAATCATTAAACTGATCATATAGTGTTTTTTTCCTCTTGTAGATACCTTTGGACAGCAGCTCTCCCATCCATCACCAGCCTGCAGACGCTCCTCCACAATACAGTGAATTCAAATAAATGTTCCCTTATAAAAACAAAAATATATTGGAATGTTTTAGAAAATATAATGCAATATATTAAATAATGCATTTCCATATATGGGAACCTTGTGCTTATATTTTTTCAATATACTGCAATATATTCATGGAACATGTATGACTACATATATACTATGCATATTATATACTGATGCATATGAAAAGATATATACTACAAAAGTGCACTACATTCTAAAAACTGCTGGGTTAAAAACAACCCAATTTGGGATATTTTGGCAACCCGGTGCTGGGTCAAAAAGGGACGAAGCCAGCAATGGGTTGTATTTAAATCACTTTTTACATGCAAAGAATTACTATCAAAAGGTAAATATTTATTAAAAACAACAAGAGAAAACAGTCAAAAGTAAAATGCATGTAAGAAGAAATGTCGAAAGGTATGGCATTAACAGCTGAGTTTATAAATGAACATTTGTTGAATGTAACTTTTAAGATCAAATGTAACTTTCGGTAAATTTTATATGCTGTAGAAAAATATATAGACACTATTATACAATAATTGTACAATTAGTACAAAAAGTTCTTTACAAACTATTCTGGCATAAGAGTACACAAACCACAACATTGACACTGATATTATAACATTTAACAGAAGCATATGTGTGTGAAATAATGTGAGTATGTGTATGAATTACAGAGAGTAAATTCAATTTCTACTAAACAACACAGAACAAGCATTTAACATTTGTATTTTTACAAATTATACACGTACAGTTTGTTTTATAGTCCATGAATACAGATTATGCATCACTGGAATTGTCATGATCTCTTTAGCATAATTGATGTAGTCATGAAGAAGCCCCATCAACACAGCATGTGACATCTTTTACAGCATCAAGGGCAGCGTCCTCCTTTAAAACAACTGTTGCATGGGTTTGGGGTAAAGGTCTTTCCCTTTCAGTCGGTCACTCCGAGTAACGTCGGATGACCGACGAAATTGGGATCTCGCCAGAGAGACCTATCCACTTCGAGTGTAACTAAACGAGCCAATGGACATTGGCATTCGATCATTGCATCCAGCTGCCGCTGATCACAGCGTGAGTATAAGAGGCAGCAGTGGACCACATTAATCATCCTTTCGCTTCGGAGCCGAGCGGTGCTGCATCACTTCTGCTCTCCTATCCTGCGAGTGAGAACAGCGAGCGAGTGCGGGCATTACACCGCAGCAGCGGTGGTCGCAGTCTCACGGGAGAGAAAAGCGGTTCCCGTGAAGACAGTCACACTAGGAGTGTGCGGTGGCCAGCTCCCCTGCGTGCTTCAGCACTGAAAAGAGCGAATTCTCTAAAAGAGTAATACGGGTGATCGCGTCTTTTTAAAGATGTCTTATCACCCGTGCGTTTCTGGGTGCGGTCGGTTTCTGGCGCCTCAGGACGGTCACAATCGCTGCCTCACGTGTCTGGGCATTCAGCACGCTGAGGAGGCTTTCGTGGATGGTTCATGTTCGTCTTGGGGGGACATGACCATTTCGGAGTTGCGCAATAGACTCCACTATGTCAAACATGGCGGGGTCCCTCTGCCGCGATCTGGCGTTCGTCCTGGCACCCGGGGCGGCACAGCATCTGGTAGAGTCAGAGGTGATTTGAGGATTACAGTGAGGGCTTCCCCAAGTGGAGTTCCTCACCCCTCAAGCACTCCGCAGCCGGCGGATGACGGCTATGCTTTCCCGTGCCGCAGAGAATGTCGGGCTCGTGTGGAATCCTCCACCGCGTCCCGACCCTTTGAGGTTGGACGAGTGGTTTCTCGGTGGGGGTCGCGCTGGTTCTCAGTGCCCCCCTCCGGTGCCATTATTTCCGGAAGTGCATGAGGAGCTTACAATATTGTGGAAGGCACCTTTCACTGCCTTTTCACCTTTCCACCCTCGATGGTGGAGCCGCTTTGGGGTACACGGGCATCCCCTCTGTGGAGCGGTCTGTGGCCATGCAACTGTGTCCAACAGCCGCTTCCACTCTACGGGGTGAACCGTGTCTCCCCTCACGGGCCTGTAAGCATTCGTCAGGCCTCACTGGCAGTGCTTATAGAGCCTGTGGGGAGGCGGCTTTTGCCCTACACACCATGGCGCTACTGCAGGTCCATCAGGCCAAAAGCACTGAGAGACCTGCACGAGGGTGGTCATGACCTTGCGGTTCTACATGAGCTGCGTATTGCGACGGACGTCGTGCTCCAAGCGACGAAGATGACCGCACAGTCTCTGGGTCATGTGATGTCCACGCTTGTGGTCCAGGAACGCCATCTCTGGCTGTGTCTCACTGACATGGAGCAGGAGAAGGTACAGTTCCTGAATGCTCCTGAGTCACAGACCAGCCTCTTCGGCGACGCTGTCGAGAGCTGTGCCCAGCAGTTTTCGGCAGCACAGAAGCAGACTGAGGCGATCAAAACATCATGCGCCGGAGGAAACCTGCTGCTTCCACTCCGGCTGCAGCCCCTCAGCCTGCTCGTCGCCGTGGGCGCTACAGTAGCAGCCTTCCACCAGGCGGTGTCGTGGAGCCGGTCACAGGCAGGACGCCCAGCCCATCCAGGCCCCCGCCAAACCCGGCGGCAAGCGCAAGTGCAAGAGGCCCTGAGACGGGCGACCCGGAGATGGAGGGAACTGCTCATCGGGAGATGGTGACCGCACCACTCCCTCCCCCGGAGGAGGGCCGGGTGGAGAATC
Organism: Gymnocypris eckloni scoliostomus; assembly: GCA_027564155.1. NCBI lineage: Eukaryota > Metazoa > Chordata > Actinopteri > Cypriniformes > Cyprinidae > Gymnocypris > Gymnocypris eckloni. Next base: position 5,800,846 of record CM050415.1, on the reverse strand, counting down.
TTTTGTTTAATTTTGTTTTTGTTTTCCGCCGCTGGCCCAGCAGCCAGCAGTACCCAAAACATCAATAAAAGAGCAGTTTCCTCAGTCTCTGGGTCTCAAGAGGAGGAGAGTGGTGTACCGTGCATCACGGGATTATCGTATAAATTAAGATTTGTTCATGTATAAATATTGGCATGGATTACTTCTACAATAACTCTGTATTTTTTAATCTTGAAAATACTGATTATCTATACTTTCAATAGATTAACAAAAAATAAGGAGAGAATTTTAATATCTTTATTTGTGTTCTAAAGACAGACAAAAGTCTTATAGGTTTGGAATGACATGAGTGCAAGCAAATCATTTTTTTGTGTTAACTGTTCCTTTAAGAAAGCAAGACCAAGAATGATGACTTTCCAAATCATGACAACTCCAAAGTTGGTTTGTGTTCTGCAATGAAAAACACAGACATCAATGAATTACATAAAATATGAACACGTAATCATACCGTTGTTGCATCAAAATGTGACGTAAACAGGCAGGAGACAACAGAAACATTAATTTTCTAAAAATAACTCGCATCAAGCTCAAAAGAATGAAGTTCTCCAATGTCTCTGGCTTTCAACTTCTACAAAAACCAGTTCAGTTCAGTGTTTGATGGCTGACATTATGGCCTCCAAAACTGGAATATTTGTATCTGACTTGAAATAACCTAACAAATCAATCGGGACTAAAGCGGTTTCATAAACGACAATTCAAGTTCACGCAATCTAACTAATTCGAGCCAGGTTGGCATAGCCAAGATAATTGCTCGTACACGCTTTTCTTAAGCAGCCCTTGCGGTCGAACATGGATCAAATCGATCGGACATGGCAAAAAGTAAAGAGAGAGCGGCGATGTTCAGTGCTACTGAGCAGCGCCTGCTCTTAGAATCATACGAAGAAGTGAAAGATTGAATTACTAAGAAAGGTAATACTGCTGCAGTAAATAAAATAAGAGAGAAAGGCTGGCAAATAATTGCTGATTGACTGAATGCGTAAGTAGCACACTATGTTTATAAGTCTTAATACAATCTAATGAAATATCTGGCAAATTCAAAAAGAAAAAAAATGATATACGTATATATATATATATATATATATATATACATACATACATACATATAAATAACTTTGTATGTATTCCAATGCATTTCACTTATTTTGAGGAGACTTTTAAGCAGCAGCAACTTCAGTGGGGAGAAAAGAACATGGCAGCAGGTGAAAATTAAATATAAAAACATTATTCAGAATGGTAAGTATATAAGCTATATAACTACTTAAGTATAATTGGGTTGATGCTAGAACTGTCTGATTACATATTTATGAAATGCAGCTGCCAAAAAGAGTGATGTAGCTGGAACTGGGGGCGGGCCACCACCAACGCCCTTAACTCCTGCAGAAGAGTTGGCCTTGGACCTGAACAAGGGGAGGCCAGTCATTGAGGGAATAGAGGGCGGAACAGCTTCTGAAACCATACCACCTAATAGAAGGACTGACTTCATAAAAGATTGATTTATAGGTTTTTGCTTTTTCTTGACAAAATCTTTGGTCTAACATGTTTTGTTTCATAGTGATGGCACATTCTGTGTGCTTGTTGGAGCCACCAGATGTCCTGTTGAACCCTGTGAGTATGTGAGAGTTTAAAGCACTTATTTACTGTCAATGTTAAGTGGTGATCATTTAAGCTCAGTTTCATTATTGGTTTCAGGATGAAGACCCATCTACAATTGAGGAGGACGAGGAGACCGTGTCGGTATGCTCAAGGAGGCCTGAGGTAAGTGATGATTGCCTACTTGTGGGGTGAGGTGCTCACAGTACATATTTTCCACAAATGATTGGCTGCAGGACACTGACATCCTTCCAGAAACCAGTCAGACTGGAACTACAGGAGACAAGGTAGGTTTTATTAAATTTGAACATGGTGTCGAGAGCATGAAATAATATAAATTTTGGGTTCTACAGAATGAAGAAAACATAAAAAGTGTGTATAAGCGCTACCTCCTTAAAGAAATGGATTTTATGGATGTAGACATTCATTATAAGAAGTTTAAAATGAGAAAGCTGGAGCTGGAAATCCAAAAACTGGAGAAAGATGTAAGTAGAACTGTAATGAAACACCGACACCTGACATTTTGGTCACCATTTAATCATGTGTTTTGTTTTTCTTCTCCAACAGGCAGCTTTAAATTGAAATGAAAAGTAATAATAATAAATAAAATACAGATTATATGACTTGTGTGTCTTGTGTAATGAAATTGAGGGAAAAGTAGGGGGCTACAAATATAAAATGAAAGCCTTCACATGACTTGAAAAATATAATGCTAACCAAAATAATTATTTGCATAAATGTCTCTTATAACCCTGCCTGTTTCATTGTCATCAAAAGCCACCTCATTGCCCCAGTCCTCCTCTACAACCATCCTTGGTGGTCTCTCTTTTCTCAAGCTGGCAATGTTATGGAGCACAACACAACCAACAATAATGTCACAAGCCAGTTGTGGAGTCACTCGGAGGTGCTTCAGGCACTGGAACCTTGATTTGATGAGACCAAATGCCATCTCTATACGAGCTCTTGTGCGTGCATGGGCAAGGTTATAGTTGTGTTGTGGCTGTGTCTGGGGTTCCTGATATGGAGTCAGGAGATAAGGCAGGCAGGGATATCCCTTGTCTCCCAGCAAACCTCCTGAGAATTCGCCTGGGTAGAGTAAAACCTGTATTGTTTTGTAATTACTAATTGGTGAATTAATTTATTATTTTTTATTTTTTTTAACCTGTACATTTTCCTTTAATAACCTACCTTGTGCCAGTTGCTGGGCAACAGAAAAGGCTCGAAATATTCTGGAGTCATGGGTTGAGCCAGGCCATTTTGCCTGGACATTAGTGATGAGACACTCTGCATCACAGATCATCTGGAAGAAAAAAAATGTAGGTCACTAAACTGCAGTTACAGCATAATAAGAAAACGTCTATAAAGAAGGGTGTGGGTACCAATTTAAAATGTGGAGAAAATCAGAATACAGCTACAGTATTTGAAGAGATTAGTGTAATTTTTATTGAACGAAGCATAACCCATATGCCCATCTTATTATATAGCACTACCTATTCAGTTGTAGCCTACAAAATAATTTCAGTGGGACTATACCTGCACATTTATACTGTGTACTGATTTCCTGTTAACAAAGTCTGCTTCATGCGGACCAGATGGACGCTTGATACGCACATGTGTGCAGTCCAGAGCCCCGATAACGTTTGGGAAAGCTACAAAAGTTAAGTAAAAGGATTTACCTTCCACTTGTCACTTTTAACATGAACACTCAAAAATATTTCAGATTCCTACACAATTATTGTTTAAACTTACCTGCAATTCCATAAAAGGCCTGTGTAACGGATGTCGGCAGGAATTCAACTGGCTCTACAGGTCACCAAAGGAATCAGCGTCTCTCTAAAACCGCTCCCCCTCATCCAGCACCAAAAGCGCGCATTTTCTTTCTATTACAGAACAAAGGAATGTGACGGGAACGTTTCTAAAAGACATTCGTTCGTTTCATGACTTTCAAAAACATCCACACAAGAAACATATGGATATTAATGTTGTACTCTTTCTCTCATATGCTTGTGGAATATTAATTATTTAGGAAAACGTGGGCTGATTTCTAATCGTGCTTTAAGCTGGAATGTGTAGGTTGCAGTGTTTAGACTTGTATGAACGGTTGCAAAAATGTATGAATCAGTAAGATAACGAATGTGGTGATGTTATAAATGTGTAAACCTGGTAAGAGTTTTGATACATGGGTAAAAGTTTAATTTTTCGTCACAAAGTGTAACGAGGGCAGAAAGCCTGGACATGGGCGGGGCTCCGCCCCATACCGACACTCTGATTGGACCAGCCGCCTGTGGGCGATGTCCAAAACCGGACAGTTTAAAACAACGTGCCTGCGTGCAGCTCTCTCTCTTGTAACTCTCTGGAACCTCTCTTGAAACTAACTCTGCGCGGTCCGGCTGGTCCGCTCGCCTTGAAACCAACCATACAGTCTGTGGTACAGTGAGCGCTTTATTGCGGCGTGTGTTATGTGTAATGTATGGCCTCAGTAATGGTAATTTTGCTTTCAGAAACCAAATCAAGTGAAAATAAGTCAGAATTACTGAAATAAGCCTGGCTTATTTGGTAAACTAGTTTTATGAAACAGCCCCCAGTAATGTTTTTTTTTTCCTAAGTATGTTTATAAAAATGACTTAAATGTCCTAATTGAACTATGGCCTAATCCTGGCTTAGTTAAAGCCATGTCTGGGAAACTGGGCCTAAGACTTTTTAAAAAGCATAATTTACAGTTTAGGTTCCGGTTTTCACAATATATATATATATATATTAGGGATTTGATTCAACACAATACAATTCGATGCAATACGATGCAATGGAAATAATATGATCGGTTTTATTTCTTTGGTTCAGACAGACGGCAAATCATAAATGAACTTGTGTCTTCTGACTTCTAACGCCTCGAGACCTGTTTCATAAAACAAGTTTACCAAATAGGCCAAGCTTATTTCAGTTAGTCTGACTCACTGTCAAATGATCTGGTTCCATAAAGCAAATTTAACAAAGATCAACCTGTCACTGTGGCTACTTATGCTGGAAAGCTAACCTGGTTCAGGGCAGGCGATGGCTGCATTTGAAATCACATACTCAATGAGTAGGTGCTTAATTTCAACAAGTACTTACTTAACGAGCGCTCAAAGAGTATGTACTCTACTGCCAAATCTCGTCCAGAGCTCCCTCAACGAGGAAACTGTCCTTGAAGTAGATTATTCACTTCATGGTGTGGAAATCGTCAGCTGCTCCCAGTTAACTGACCAGTTGGTTAGTTCTGGAGTTCCTGCAGTAACGATTTTCTGCAGGTTGGACCCACTCCACCTTTAAAGTGTTCGAGGCAGCCATAGCTGCTTACCACGTCCCTTTGGGTGGTCAGTCATTAGGGGTGTTACCCGTTGATACAAGTTTTTTTCGTTGTACTTGAGGCCAGGAGAAGTATGGTACTGCTCCAGACTTTCAGGTGCATAGGGTCGTAGCTGTGCTCGCCATGATTTCACACTAGACAGGCATTTGTCAGTATAGTGGCGTGGGCAGTGTCATTCCCAAAGCGTTTATTGTCATTACCAAAGTGTTTAGTGTAATTCGACGCAGCGTCTCGTTCCCCTTCGGAACTCCAGCTGCATCGCTTACCATACTTCCTGCATCCCTGTGAGCGACTTGCTTCAACTTTTCAGAAGCTGACATTGCTTGTTCCGGATGCGCTATTAAGCTCTCTGGTCTTTACGTCACCCCGCCCGAGACGTTCCGCCATTCGTTTGGACTGAATACACACAGGTTTCAGAGCATGGGAACATAGGGGCTTTCCCAAAGCGTCTATCGACTCGTTCCTCAGGGGAACTATGGTTACATATGGCGCTTTTCCACTGCATGGTACGGCACGGTACGGTTCACTTTTGGGGGGTTTTCCACTGAGTACTGTACCTGGTACCTGGTACTTTTTTAGTACCACCTCAGCCGAGGTTCCAAGCGAGCCGTACCGTTACCAAAACGTGACGTGTAAACTCTACTGATCACTGATTGGCCGGAGAGAATCGTCATTACTGCGTCACTGAACTTGCGACACGAGACCCTCCTCTACAGCCCGACCCGCTAGATTTAAATCAGCACAGCCAGAGAGGGATCAGACGCTCCATTTGATTGAACAAACGCAACTTTTCAACCAAGAAATGGCTGTTTCGTGGTATGAGGAAGTACAGACGTTCCTCTCATTGATCGCTGAGGAGCGGATCCAGCAAGAGCTTGATGGTGCGACGCGGAATGAAAAAGTTTTTCAGGAGGTCGCTAAGCTCTTGGCCACACACGGCTACCGCCAAACATACAAACAGTGTAGGGACAAGTTAAAAAAACTGAAAAGCGACTACAGAAGCATAAAGGTCCACAACAGCCAGAGTGGTTCAAACAGACGATCGTGGAAGTGGTTCGACCAAATGGACGCAATCTATGGAGGTAGACCAACGAGTATTGGGAGGGAGGGTGCCCTGGACTCGGCCACGCCAATGTTGGAGAACACGATCGCAGATGGTACGTTGTGTTATTTTATCTAAATATAATGCTATAAATCTTAACTTTAATGATTTTATTGACCGTAAATTCCTATTTTATTTCACTGTAAACTCATGGCGTAATGAAGCACAATGTCCTAGTTGCTAACAGTGATTAGCGGTCGTGCTATTGTTCAGGAGTTGTTGTTGTTGCCTTCGTGTGTTGCAGTAATTTGTGCATTCCCAACTAATTAGACAAACTTTGCGTTTCAGACTCGTTGTCCACGATCGATCCACTTGCACTTTCTCCATGGAACAACAACGACTCTTCCCAACCGGTGCTAGCAGCGTCTCCACCACGACCGCCAACACCATCAACTTCCAGCTGCACGACGACACCGCAGCGTGTGGTAACCGGTATAAAACTAATATATTTCATATATTATATGTACAAATAGGATATCCCTATATAGGATGATATATATATATATATATATATATTAGTGGTGGGCCGTTATCGGCGAGACTCTTATCGGGCGATAAAAAAAATATTGCCGTTAATCTATTCTCAAAGTTGGGTTGGGAGCTGGGTCTATACTACGCAAGCTATGATGACTTTCACCCTGATATTTTAGCGCTGATGTATACCTAGCCGAATTGCACTGTAGGGGGCGAGAACGAGTCTTCGAACTAGAGGCTCGCAGTCCGTGATGGACAGATTGTTAACGGCTGGTCTATGTGGTAATACAATCGGGCAGGACATCCAAACGCTCACCTATCATTCATCAACCTCAAATATGGCTTTTCATCTGAAAGATGTATGTAGTAGCAACTTTACATGGCCGCTCAATATGATGTTAACCTAGAGAAATGTGCGCTATTGAAGTGTTTGTGTGGAAGCGTTTGCTGCAGGACAGGCTCGGTGCGCTCACTTGCTCTTAAAATCTCCGTCATTTTTGGTCATACAGATAAAAGTAGCCTAATACATCTTTCGAATCTGTGAAGACTCTACGTTTATTTGTGTGCACTCAGAATAACAACGAAACGTTGCGCTTTTAAGCAAACAGGATGCGCTTTAGGTCTCATGTGAACTTGAGCAGAAACTTGAAACTCCGTCTTTGAAAAATATATCTATAGAGAGTGTCTAAAAATAAAAATAGAAGACGTGTGTGTTAGCATGGATGATTTACATGAAATTGAATCTGTGCAACACTGTGCATAAGATGGCTTTCAGTTCAATATAATAACAAAAACGACATTTTGGGTTTTATTCAACTAATAAGGTGGGCACGCTGTGATCTGTACTATATTTTTACTGTAATTGACAGTTATCGGCAAAAACAACAAAAACAACACGGGAGTGGGAGGGAATGGGAGTCATTCTTCCGGGAGTGGAGCAGGATTTTCCTCCAGTTTTTCATGGGATTGGGACGGGAAGAGATTAAAGTTTGTGATGCATTTTGGAAACAGGAGATGAGCCCCTGGTCTAATGTGCCACCTGGCTTGAGAAACCCGTTCTCAAAGACTTACTTTTAGTCATTATTTGGGTAGCACACATATTCTGAATGCCTTCGGCAGAATTCAAATGAGCCATTTTAATCTAGATTAATCTAGATTAATTCCAAGAATACAAGAGAAAACAACAATACACCTCAATATTAATTGTTAATTCATACAAGTACACAACAAATATTAATTGTGATTAACAAAAGTACAACTAACAAACATTCAGGGTTTTTTTTGTGCCATTTAAGTTATGTTGTGCAATTTGGACAATGATTGACCACACAACCTTAAACCAGTTACGCTAAAAATACTAATATACATTCATATTTATAGACATCCATTTAAATTATTTTAACTTTTTTTGTATCTAATAATATCTCTTGCAGTTGCAGTTCTGCTGGATTCTCCAGCTGTGATGTAAAGATAGAGAATATGTCCAATTTGTATAAAATGAGGAGATGGTACATCACAGTACTTGTCCAGGAGGTGCTCTCTAGTTAGACCTGGCTGTGTGTTAGGCCCCTTTCTCCTTCTTTTCATAATTAGCTGTAAAGACATAACATCAAATATTAGGCTAACAAGCCCCTCAACTGTACATACATTGATTAACATTGGATTTCCCTAAAATAAGCAACATGGCTTATGTGTTGCAGGATACTTTGGATAAAAGAGTAAACAAAATTAACAGACGACAAGCAAGCATAACTTTTTGATCACATTCATAGATCCAATGCCACTTTTAAATTATGTGCACAGATTTGCTGTATTCAGCTAGAGGTTACATGAAAAAGTGCATAAAAGATCTAAATAATAATATGCTTGTTCACTTTTTCATATATATATGTGTGTCATTAATTAAATTATACAAAATAAATATATATATAATAAAAACTCATTCGATAGGAATTACTCGCATTTTCAACATTATTTTCTTCATTTTGGACCAGGGAAGAGGAAACGGAGCCTGCAGCATCAGGAACATGTTGCAGTATTAAGAGAAATGCAGGTGGCAGACATTCAGCAGCAGGAGCAGAACCGTACCCAGAGGGAGCGGCACTTGCAGATGATACTTGAAGAGGCCAGACAAGCAAGGGCGCAGGAAGCGGCCTTGAGAGTAGAGGAACACTCTCAAACGGCTGCTTTCAATCAAGCATTCCTCGACATTATGGGGAGGCTTGTCCAGGCAATGAGTGGCCGACGGGAATAAAAATCTCTCCTCGACTAATGCAATAGGCATTTGTTATTTACTTTGAAAATGTTGGCACTACATGTTTGCACATTTAACAGTTTATTCTGTTTACTTTTTAATTGGTATATCTGTGGTTTAATTTTTGCTGTTTAATTTTTCATATTTTGTTTATCTGCCAATTGTGTACAGTTCTTGCACAAGGTACACTTGCACATTAAGTTTGCTCTTTTTTTGTAATTTACACTTCCTTTTATGACTTGTGTATACACATTTTGCACTTTATATTTTTAGAGTGTGTTTTATGTTTGTATTTGTGTTTTACTTCAATAAAAACAATCTGATTGAATACGTGTACCTCCAGACTATATTACAAATGTATTGTATGAGCAGGTAATGAACCTCTTGATAAAGACATGTGATTAATACCATAATGATACAAGCTAACACATAAATAAAAAAACAAGGGATACATTGTATACTTTGAAATATTGTACAAATGTTTATTGATAATTCACTTTACAGAACATGCTACATGAATAGTTAACTATTCAAGTAACGCATCAGACCTGCACGAACATCCCTGCCCTCCTCTTCTGTATCTTGTGGCACTGCCACCACAGTCTCTTCTGCTGGGGGTAAATCCCAAGCATTCTCATAAACCTCCCCATGACTCTCACAAAGGTTATGTAGAGCACAACATGTCAGCACCATGGACTTCACAAACTTGACAGCACAGTCATTTCTTTTCATAAAGCATCGTCATCTTCCTTTTAATCGACCGAAGGCATTTTCAACAACTACGCGTGCTCTGCAGATTTTGATGTTGTAGACCCGCTGTTCTGCTGTCAGGTGTCCTGTGTCAATGAATGGTTTTAAGAGCCAGTTCTGCAAGGGATAGGCAGAGTCTCCTAGAATGTAGTAACCAGCAGTCGCCCCACCTATGTTTCTGGTGTTAGCTGGTATGTGGTTTCCCCGGCTAGCCAACTCCCACAGTGTTGACAGTCTCAAAACCCGAGCATCATGCAGGCTTCCAGGCAGTCCTGTGAAAACATTCCAGAAAAGTCCCTTTCCATCCACAACACCTTGAAGGATGATGGAGTGCCAGCCTTTACGGTTGAAATAGTCACAGTGATATTCCTCTGGTGCTATGATGGGGATGTGCGATCCATCAATAGCACCAATACAGTGTGGGACACCCCACTTGTTCTCAATATAGGCAGCCATTTCTTTAAACTTTTCTTGATCTGGATAACAAATTTGCTCTGGTACCAACATTGTTTCTGCTGCTGCACAGAACTCATGAACACACCGACACACACTTGTTATGCTTACACCAAAAAGATGGCCCACACTTCTGTACTCAGCGCCAGTTGCAAGCTTCCACACGCGGAAGTTTGTGTCCCGTCTCTCCATCGCTGGACGCAGTTTGTTGCATAAGTGGATGAATGTTTCTTCGGACATTCTAAAGTTCTCCAGCCACTGAGTGTTTGTAAAACCAGGAACAATCACATCCCACCACTCTGAAGCACGGTTAAATGTCCAAACAGATGGTCTGTTGCGGCGACTTAATTGTGAAATGTGGAAGACCTATAATATACAGAATACGCATTTGTTATACTGACAGTTAAGTTCATTATATACGAGAAAAAGATCAAAGTTAGCTAGCTTACCCTTCCGCGCCGCCGAGCAAACCAAGTATTGTCGTCGTCTGCGTGTTGTTGTAAGAGTTCCCAAACTCTCTTTTCTTTTTTAGCTGTGTTTTGTTTGGCTGCCATCAGCCTCTTTTGAAACAAACTCCTTCGTCTTGCTGTTAAAAACATCCACATGCCGAGGATGAAGAACACCATTCCGTCGATACGCTCCATTTTCATGTGTGTTTGTTGTGGCGCGTTTACGATGATGTCACGGCAGTAGAGGCGGCGCAACTATAATGACACGTGAATAATCCCGCCCACTCTAAAGCGGTACTAAACTGCAATGGAAACGCAAACTGACCCGAACTGAGCCGTACCGTACCGTACCGAGCCGTGCCGAACCATACCATGCAGTGGAAAAGCGCCAATACATAACCTGGGACATTCTCCGCCCTGTACGGTCAAGTCACCTTTATTTATATAGCACTTTTAACAATACAGATTGTGTCAAAGCACTTAACAGTATGAAATTGGAGGATAGAGTGTCAGTAATGTATAATATTAAGATTAAACACTCGATTTTCAGTTAAAGGAATTTAATTATTGAATTCAGAGATGTCATTGTGTAGCTCATTTAAGTTTAACTAGTATCTGTGAAATCAAATTAATGATAATCATTAGAAATTAAGTGTCCCCAACTGAGCAAGCCAAAGGCGACAGTGGCAAGGAACCAAAACTCCCTCTGTGACAGAATGGAGAAAAAAGCCTTGGGAGAAACCAGGCTCAGTTGGGGGCCAGTTCTCCTCTGGCCAGGAGATTATTGTTTTAATTAAAATTCTAAATGTATTATATTTCTATTTTTATATTGTTGCAATTTCAAACAATAACAGTTATGTAGTTAGGTATTTTATTACATTTTTAGTTATTTGGTTTTATTTTTAGTTTTATTGCATTTTTAGTCAAGGTCTTCACTGGGGATATGTGCCCGGGGCTCATCAAGATTTCCTGGCCTCCGCCGACAATCAGGGCTGCAGACATCATCTCCCGGGCGCCGATCCACCATCTGATCCGGACACGGACTGAAAAACAGAATAAGAAAGAAACAGACAAATTGGCGTAGATGCCAATCTTCTTACGATGTAACGAGTACATTGTGTGTTATGAGGAGTGTTCCCGATTCCGGTTGATCTAATTAATTAATGCAGCCTAATAATTCTTTAACGGATTTGAATAACAAAAGCGTATTAGTGTATTATGTGTACGCCAGGTTGAAGGGATGGGTCTTTAATGAACATGAACTAAGATGGCGGCACGTTCGGATGCAGCGCCTACTCCGGGTCCCAAAAACTGTTTTTATGTCTGTTAGTCTCGTCTCCTCATCTTCAAACTGTCTCACTTTATCTCTAAATCATCAAGTAAACACTCTGAAACACATCTACGATCACCAGAGCCTTCTGGAAATGTGTGTACAAACATAAGCTTTCGCCGGTGACTACTGAGAAGCTACAAGGCCTCTGTCTGCTGCTGAAGCCAAACCCGGAGACCGCGGCCTCGCCTACTGATGCTACCCGCACAAAAAGGCGATGCCGGCGGTGTGAGAGGGGGACAGAAGCGCGGCAAGCGTGGAGGTATACGAACTGGGCTAAGGGCTAACCCCACTAGACCAGCGATTCCATCACTCATTCCCTCAAATGTATGCTGGAACAGTGACTGGAACACGCAGTCGTATATGACGTTCCAGAGCATCCCAAACATGCTCAATGGGTGACATGTCCGGTGAGTATGCTGGCCATGCAAGAACTGGGATGTTTTCAGCTTCCAGGAATTGTGTACAGATCCTTGCAACATGGGGCCGTGCATTATCATGCTGCAACATGAGGTGATTGTCAGTTCCTGCAGTCAGCATGACAATTGCATGCTCCCTCAAAACTTGTGACATCTGTGGCATTGTGCTCTGTGATAAAACTGCACATTTTAGAGTGGCCTTTTATTGTGGCCAGCCTAAGGCACACCTGTGCAATAATCATGATGTCTAATCAGCATCTTGATATGCCACACCTGTGAGGTGGATGGATTATTTTGGCAAAGAAGAAGTGCTCACTAACCCAGATTTAGACAGATTTGTGAACAATATTTGAGGGAAATAGGCCTTTTGTGTACATAGAAAAAGTCTTAAATCTTTGAGTTCAGTTCATGAAAAATGGGAGCAAAAAGAAAAAAAGTGCTGCGTTTATAATTTTGGTCAATATAGTTTAAAAAACACTAAATATAATAAAAAACATTTAAAAAAGCAATAAATATAATAAATACATAAAACAACAACAGTGAAAAACATTCTACATTTATATAATATCTGTATATTTTAACAGGAACAAAGTCCCACTCGAAGGTATTCACAGAACAATGACCAGGTACCTCTATCCTGGTCAAGTTTATTTCTGGAGATGATTTAATACAGGAACAAGCTGGTCCAGATGCTGCCCTGGCAAAAAATAAATGGATAGAGCCATGAAACTGAAGCTCTGGTTGTATACTGGCTTGCCTGTGGAGCGTCCTACAGGGTACCATCACTTCAGACACCTTCTGTACTGACAGGGTCACTTCATACACCTTCAGTATGCCACTTGCAACGGTCTGAAGGACTGGTCACAACGTGGCGGAAGAGATGAGACCATCATCCACAGAGTCATTCATTTTGTCAAATTGTCAAGATGGCACCTGTGTGGAATTCGGCATGCTGTCTGCTGTGAGTGTCCTACGTGTTATCTGTTCTTATCCTGTTTATATCACTGCTCGTGCACCAAGTCCGCTCGCTTCATGTGTATGAGCGCGAGTTCCTGATGAGTCTGAGAAAGTCAGATGTTGTGGCTTCTAGTTGGCACTCAGGTGGCTATAATACATGAGATCCCCCGTATATGAAGTGTGCCGTGGAGGACTGGTGCGGGCTCATGGATTGTTTCCGATACAGAAGGTGTATGCATGATCCAAGATGTGGCAAGCGTGGAGGAGTGCTGGTGAGACTGAGGATCGCACGTGCGTGTGCACACGATATAAGTGAAACGCATATGCACGACACACATGCCATGTACTCTTTCTAAAAACGCTAACACACACACACAATGCACGTCATGCAAACGAAACCGTTGCGCATTTGTATATTTTTTGTTTTTATTTCTCTTTGCTTTTTATGTGGAAAATTGAAATTGAGTTGTAAATTCTAATAGTTAAGGGTTGCTCTGATCAAGCTATTCTCTTTTCTCACATTTGGGGTATAGGGAGGGGCTCCACTGTGTCTGAAACTTAAGGTTTCTCGGAAGTAAATTGGCATTGAGGAAACGGCACAGTAATCCTTACTAATTTTTCCCTCAGTCTTTACTTTTCTATTTTGTTGTTTATTTTACCATTTTTTTTCCCCCTTCCCTGATTTATATGGTGTGGTTAAGCGAAATGTAAAATCGACTCAAGTCATCTTGGGTGTATTAGACACGTGGTTGTGCCACGTAATAAATGTGCATATGCAGAGTATTGTATGTGTAGTTTGATTAATTTCCCCTTTAAGACTTTCTTATGTACTTTGGTGGTTTTAATGAGTTATCCGGAGTTTATTTATTGACAGGTTTTAAACCATGTCTGGCGCCCGAACTAAAGTATTGAGTAATACATTTATTTTTTCCTACTCTCAGGGCCACCTCTGTTACAGTATATATATTTATGAACAGCATTTTATTTGCCTGATGTACCATTGTTGCTATTTAATACTTGATGTTAGAGGGAGACTATGGATTGATTGATAAACTAGAATCACCTGGTGCATGTTGTTTGTTATATAACCTTTGAGAGACAAAGAATTGGCACAGTGACGAAGGCAGATAGCCAAAATGTTTGTATATTTTATCTCCTGCTTTAATTCTAATAAAAGATTTTAAGGGTAAGGACCAACCTCTGGAACTTGGATATGTTAGCACAAGCTCTTTAAATCAGCACTCCAGTAAATTCACACGTATTTATATGCCACTTGTTTTATGGTGCTACATTTTCCACACCCTCTACCTCATTTAATTTATTCTCAGGTTAGGTAAAGAAAGTCAAATATGTCCTATCTCATAAACATCTAAGTTCATACTTACAAAACAGGTCACAGATGACTTCTACGTGGTCTGTTCTGGCTTAGCTTTAAATCAATGCCAGGGACGCAGACTTGTGTTATATAAATACAAGTCAGTTTTTTATTACAATTAATAAGTAAGCAGTACAAATATTCTACAGCTACTGTATTGTAACAGAGTGAAATGTCTGTCACAGTTTTCCCATAGCCTTAGAGGAATGCAATTAAGAATTCTAGGTGTTAATACTACGAGGCACAAGAGGGCGCTCGTTAGACACACCTGGACTGTATAAAAGGTGAGCAGTTGTATGAAGAAGTAGTTCAGTTTGGGTAGAAGGAAGGCATGTTTCTTTAGAGCTACCTTGAACTGTTAGGTTGAAAAGTCCTAGTTGGGAAACCTTTGGGTTTTAAGCTCAACATGTGAGTATATTTGAATATTGTTGTTTTTCTTTTGTTTACAATATGAGAGAAATGCTTATGCTTGTTTTTGGTTTTAAATTCAACAGAAGGACTTTTTCTTTTTCCCTCTAATTTCATTTAATCATGTCTGATTGGGACTGTTTAAATTGAGTACTGTTTGGAGTGGAACAACTTTTGATTCGGTTTCTTTGAGGAGACTCATTCATCAAAAGTTATCAGTCGTGATCAACTGTAGTACTGTATTTTCAACACTCAATGTTTTTCTTTGGAAAGAATAACTCATTTTTGCCACAGGATGGATCATCGTTTCTCAGATAAGAACTTTAAGACGACTTCTTTGGTATAAAATCAAAGACTAGGTTTCGAGATTTGTTGTTTATTTTCTCTTTTCTGTATAATTAATTTGACACTTGAACATATTTTTCATTGGGTGAATAAATGTAACAAAAAGAAATGCTGGTTGATGAAGTTCATATAATGCTTTGTTTGATCTTAGTGAAAAACCCTCATTTGTGGCTATTCTAAAAACAAAATGGAAAGAAGAGTTACAGTATATAAGTATTAAATAAAGTATCAATATGAAAAAGTTCTTTGCTTAAGGCAATATCAGCAATGTTTCTGGTGCCAGAGAGCTCTTCAGGTGGTCTCAAAGCAGCATCTGATTTCATCATCACACTTGACGTATAGACAGCATGTGGATCCCATTGTCTTATGACACACTAGAAATCCCCTCAGAAGTTGTTTATAAAAGGCTGTGCATCTTCAAATTTTTCTTCCTTGGGGATTCTTTGCTCTGCTGTCTTCTACTCTTCATCTGAAACACACCTGCTGAGGTACTGTCCACCCTATTTTTTCCTCAACGCTCTTGCTAATACATGTTTAATCTCTAGCTATACCCTTGCTAATACATGTTATAAACATTTTCTCAACAAATGCTTAAAACCATAACATGTGTGATGTCTTTCTTAATAAACTACTTTCTCAAATCAAATACAATATAATTTGGTGTATTTCTTAATAAACCACTTAATTAAACAAATGCAATATGATGTATATTTGGCTACAATACAAAGGTATTGCATAAAAAGTAAATACAAACTTGCAACAGGACAATAGTTTGATTTCCTCTACAACATGTAGCATATTTCCCTGTATGAGGCCTTCCCAGTAAATAAACAAAATAATACTCTCTTAGACATAATATATTAACTAAATACATCAGACAATGAGGCAGGGTAATTGTATTTTTATGCATATTACTCAACAATCTATACCTACAAATAGATTATTCTAGACGTGTCCTGTTTATCCTTTGGTTCCTTGAGTGTCCTTGCTATGGTTTTGTTTTTTCAGCTTTCCTTACTCTGACTTAAGTAGTCTCTGCCTATTCTTTCAAAAGTTATCTGGCATTAGTTCTATGCTATCTTGTTTGCGGTCTCTTGTTGGTTCCAGTCCTGTCCTGCAGGCAGTGCTTCCTGGGCCACTCACTCTCAACCGGTGCGATGCCTAAGATAGCGGAGTGTAAAGACTGTTGTACTTTGAGTTCCTGCTTCCTCCGGTCTCGTGCTGTCTTGCCATCTCTGCTTCAGCCTGTTGTCATCTCTCTTCTTGCCTGCCTACTCTTTGGACTGTGTTCCCTCTTTGGATCTTATCTGGTAATTGTTTAATAACTTTAATAAAATATCATACAATTAACAATTTGGAAATACTAGTATTATTATTAATAAATGCAGGGTTTTTTTTACAGTGCAGTAGCATAATTGCAATCATGCTATTTTTATGGATGAGTTTAATTGATATAATTGTAAAATATAAAATTAATTGTAATTAATTATTTTATAAAAAAATTATATTTTGGAATTATTATAATTAAATACAGACTTTTAATGTTTTATAGTGCAGGAGGGTTATTGCAAGCATTTTTTTCGTGTTTAATTGATTTAATTTAAACAATAATAGACTAGTCGGGTCAAAGCACTTTAATTTTTAGTTGGTTTTGATTGCTTCTATTGCCCTCATTTATAAGTCGCTTTGGATAAAAGCATCTGCTAAATGACTAAATGTAAACAGGGGCGTGTCTAGAGGGGTAGCATTTGACGGCACCGCCCCCCCCAACAGCACAGCCTGATCAGAGTATAACATTTGAGGTGCATTTAAAATCTCGCTGATGTCATTTCTCTGTCAACTGAGATCTGTCAATTTCACAGCTCAAACAGAAGAAGCACTTTCATTGCAAGTATTAAAATATAATCATATATTTACGTTGTAGAAAAATGTTTCTTTATATTTCAGATAATGCAGATAACATGCTAAAATGGGGTTTAATGTGTTGACACTTTAAGATGTAGACAGTAAACATCGTGGCAATTCTAACACTCATCACTGGGTCTTAAATTATTTATTAATATTTTGAAGATCCTCTGCACTCACGCTGAGTCAGTCAGGAGAGAGAGAGTCAAAGTGCCACCTGCATGGTCACCTCAGTATTTCTTCCCTCCTACAGAGATACCAAGTTGTTTATCTATTTGACTGCCAATGTCTGCCTCTTTCATTCCTTTTTATGCTACCATGAAAATTCATAAATGTATTTCAGTCAAAGTTTGAAAAATTCCTAACAATGCTGAAACAAAGTTTTTATAATCTTGTATTTATTATTTTTTTTGTGTCCAAGGACATTTATTTATCTTTGTCAGCTGTAAATATATAATAATAGAAAGTCATTAACCAAATTTTGTGGAAAATGAGGAACACACAGACTTTGGACAATGAAGTTGATAACAATTGTTTATCTGTTCAATGGTTTGATTGATGCCTTCAGTATACAGTGCCATTTTAAACTTGTGTTGGACTCTAAAATATGTCTCTAAAATATTTATAAAATCAGGTTGTTATACCATCTGGACCTGGTCACATTATATTTTTGGAAATAAAATAACTGATTTTTATGTGAATATATTTTTTTTAATAATCAGAAGAAAAATATATTTTAGAAAGTAAATATTCATGATCTGAAGGAGATCCCATAATTGAATAACTTTTTCTGTTATAATATATTTGATTAAATGCAATATATTTGTGTCAAAAATCGGATTTCAGTCTTGAGGAATCAATTTTTCATAATTCATATAGCTTCAGACATGTCACACATTAATCTCAAGATGATTTGACATCGTTTCTACAACAACAGTAAAATCTAATGAATTTAGATATAAGACTGAGTTTTATAGTAATAAATGATTGATGTTAGACTGATTTCCATCAGCACAAATGAGTTAAAGCCCAGACATCATCAGACTCCATGTTCTAATTTATTAATTTATTTTCGTACATGAAGATGCTCTAACATCTCAATGATTAATCATGGAAATAAAGCATTATTATAATCTGGTCAGTTTTTCTGGTTAATGTTTCCATTATCAAACCCATAATATCCCAGGATGTGAATCACTGGATCTGTTTGTCAGCAAATAGTTTCTGATCCACATACACTCCTATTCTACTACTGAGATCCAAATACCCCTATTGGGATGGATTTACTTTTAACATGATGGCTTTACAGGGAGATCAGTCTTTATGTTATTGTGTTTGAATGAGTAACTGTCAGGAGAGCAGAACAAACTCCAGGACTGATCATTGATCCAAACCTATACTCATTACCCCGTCCCTTCCTGCTGATGCTCTTATATGACACTGATATCGCCTCCCCTCCACTCAATCCCCAGCTCCACTCCTCTCACCTGTCACCATCATTATATCAGCATGACTGATCTGTGTCATTGACAGTAATCACTCTGTTGTTTTCAGACAGACAGAGGCGTTTATTCACTGTGTTCAGATCCAGAGTGAGCTGATGGGAATCTGATGGAAATAAAACACATCAGAATTAGGAATTATTAATCTGATTGTTCTTTTAAAGTATCTGAACTGATATTAGCAAAGTAAATGCTCAATATATTTGAGCAGTTTCTCAGTGTACAGCTTTATCATCATTTACATAATCAGTTATAAAACTCTTCTTTCTTCTTCTACTTTAAGAACACGAACACATATTTTTTTAGCTTGTTTTCTTACTGACTTACATTCTAGGAAGTCTTCCCTGGTCCTGGGATAAATGACTGTGGAGAACAACAGACACGAAGAGTGTGACTATCATGTCAAGAGACAATCACCTTGCATCCATTGCTAACACATGCCGAAATCTTCCAAAAGATCATTAGAAAAATGTCTCAGCTGTTTACAGAGCGCAAATCCTGACAAGCATAACTGAGGGTTTGATATTATTGACATGCCGCCATATTTTGTTTGGCTTCAGTACACATGAACTGATCAAAGATTTGTTTTAACAGGGAATAGGACTAAGATTTGAAAGGTTGCCATGTTTTTTTTTTTTTATAGCTTTCTGAATTTTCTAGATATCACACAGTTATCCATCCCAGATATTTTACCAGCACTAAACCAAGCTTGAATATAAGTGGATTATGTATGATCTACAAAGGGCCATTCATGTTTAATATGCAATATAAACTACATTGTCCAGAGTTGTAAATTAATTAAATTAAAGGATCAGATCAGGAGTTGAGCACTTACTGCACTGGAACCACATTCACCATAGGTCTTTAAATGTTTAATATAAAATATTTAATATGAAATGTTACAATATATAAGGTCCCAATTTCTTGCATACATACAACACATGCATCTCTCCATCTTGAGGCGTCTTCTAGTTGAACAACTAAGTCACGTAAAATGGAAATATTCACATGACTTTGAATACATACATTTTACCTTTACTTCATATACTATGTAAATGTTAAGTTATGTGTTTACAGAAAAGCATCTCTTAAAGGGTCTATACTTCAAGCAACGTTATTTTTCATCCTTCACTTAAGGGTGAAAAACCCAAGTACCTTTGCAGTAAGCGTTAAACAATTCAAAAACTTGCAGTATTATCTTTTTAGTTTTTTTTGGCTTAAGACTTAGTGTCAACTCCTGCAACTTGACAATTTAGATAGACTATGGGCTCTATCATACACCCGATGCATATGTTTTTGCCAGTTTCAGCCCGGCGCAGTTCTCATTTTACCATCCTGCGCCGTGTTGTTTAAATAGCAAATGCATTTGCGCCCATTTGTGCATACATGGGTATGCTGGTCTAAAAAAAAAGAGGTGTGTTCAGGCGCATTGTTGGCGCATAGCTATTTTGAGGAACTGAAAATAGACTGTATCATAGACCAACTCAAACCTGGTCTAAAGTCAGTGGCACAATATTAATTTTTTTGTTATTTAAAGAGCACGTTATATAGAAAATGCGGCTCTGAACGGGTCCACAACCCGCGTTCACTTTGCTTATTACATACAGGGATGCGCAGCAGCACACAAACATGCCAAATATTAAAGGAATATGGTGCAAAAACATATTATGGTGTATGCTACGTACATATTAAGATGTAATAACGTCTCAGGTAACACATGTACCATGTCACCATGGTTCTCTGAGAATGATACATCTCACCCTCTCGTCTAGCATGAAAACACAATGCACTTGACATTGGTGACTATCGTAAACAAATGCGACTCACGGAATAAAAGGCGCCTGTGGAACCACATCTCTTTTCTTGGGAAGGTTCGTTTCTGAAGTGTGAGTTTGAAATGTTTAGGAAGTGTGGACACACACGACCTATGCATATGTGTGGGGTAAGAGCACGCGTGCTCTGTTCTCGAAGAAACGGAGTGCGTTCATTGTGAGCGTTTTTCTTTGCTCTCGTCTGTCCCTTTTCTCAAGGGAATTGGGAAACAGCCAATCTCTTGCGCTCGTCGACGGCTGACAAGGGTGAACTGCTGGAGTAGGATGATCATGTGTTGCCACTTACATCGTCTGATCCAGCAGAAAGTGCTCTGCTGGTACCAAATAAGTGTGAGTGTTATTAGGCTTCCTCTCATTAGAGAGTTATTAATGCCAAAGCTTCCGCTCTCCAGAGCTCTGCTTAGGCAGTAATAATGTGTAGGCTCTTTTGAGCCTCACTAACTGTCATTAGCGCTGAGTGTAGTCAGGTCTACTCTCTTTTTAGGGGTTGTTATGCTGAGACCTCCACTCTTAAGAGCCCCTCAACTAGGGTTGAATAAATGATGCATTTATATAGCACTTTGTGTATTGCTGTACAGCGCACAATCATGTGGGGTGGGGTCTCCTCAACCACCACCAGTGCAGCATCCACTTGGATGATGTGATGGCTGCCACAGGACACGGCGCCAGTGTGCTCACCACACCAGCTACAGTTGGAGGAGAGAGTCATAGAGCAAATCAAGTGTGTCATCACAAACCAGCTACAGGTAGAGAGAGTCATAGACGATCAGTGTATGCGCTCACCACACACCAGCTACAGGTGGAGAGAGTCATGACGATCAGTGCACTCACCACACACCAGCTACAGGTGAGAGGCATAGAGACAATCAAGTGTGCGCTCACCACACACCAGCTACAGGTGGAGAGAGAGTCATAGAGACAATCAAGTGTATGTGCTCACACACCAGCTACAGGTGGAGAGGAGAGAGAGACATAGAGACAATCAAGTGTATGCGCTCACCACACACCAGCTACAGGTGGAGAGGAGAGAGAGGCATAGAGCCAATCAAGTGGATGGGGATTATTAGGAGGCCTTTTTAGTTTTGTCCTTTTTGACCAATGTGTGTAAACTTGACATAGTAACACAAAACCTATGCATGCAAGTGTGATAGAACAAAATAATAATGAACATTTTGTTACAATAATCGTTATTTAGGTCAACACATTTAACACTGTCACACATAACATACACAGCACTGATAACCGATAACACTGAAATTGAACAGTAGTGTATCTGTAGTGCAACTGCAGTGAATTGAATTGCATGTGACCGACTAAAAGAAAGGCTGACAGTTAAATTACATCGGGTACAGCAACATTTCAAATTGCCATTTTAGTGCTTACATGCCTCACAAATGACAACTACACCTTTGTGCTCCTGGCACACAGGCCTGTTGCACTGGGAAAAAGGCCATCTGAAGTGAAGCATGTTACACTTTATAAAGTAAAATAACAAAAATTCAGGTCAAACAGCTATACAGATTTGACTTAAGCATAACTTGCACAATGTAGGATGTAGTTTTGAATGTCATGATGCAATGTTTTTCCGGGAGCAAGTTTTTTTTTTACTTTATAAAGTGTAAAATATGCTTCACTTCAGAAGGCCTTAATTAACCCCTGGAGCCATGTGGAGTAAACTTGTTAAATACCAGTCTAAAACATAATTATTAATGTTGATTGTTTGAACTTGGCAAATGTTTTGAGAAAATATTTAAAAAGAAAGTATACATAAAAATGTACAGATGACACTTACTTGAAGGGAGTGTAGGGCTGACAAGTCTCATTGGCTTCACTCACTCCCACTTTTCCCACTATCCTGTAGCGGATCAGATACTGCTTTCCAGATACCAGTTCAGACAGCGTGAAGTCTTCATCAGCTGTGTCTATAACAAGCCAGTGTTCCTCAGCTCTTGAATCTGCTTTTGCCTGCTGGTACTCCACTCTGTACTTCACAGTTTCTGCAGTTGGGGACTTCTGCAGTTTCAGGGACACAGTATGCTGCAGGATATTCTTCACTATTGGTGTGAGTGGCTTGGACATGGGCTGGAACTTTGTGTCGGTCAGTTTCCCATTTTCATACAAATAGATGGAGGAGCCTGGAATAGAGGGATTGGAGATGGCAGAAATAATGAATCGGATACTCTTCTCATTTTTATTGGCCTCTGAAAAGCTCCTGAAGAGAGATAAGTTCTCTCTCATCTTTGCAATGACAACAGGATCTTTGAACCACTTTCTTATGTCTGATGTCACAAAAGGTAGGTTTAGTTTTTTATCAAGCTCTTTAAACTCTGCATATTTTAGAAACTCTTTCAGGGTTGAAAGGTATGGGTCTTTATATTTTAGACATGTGAAGGTCAAACATAATACTACATCAATATCTGGATCAAGAAGGTTGGTGTTAAGCCCATCCAAATCTTCAATGTTGATCTCATTCAGCGTCTTGCTGTGATTTTTCAATAAGTTATGCTCAGACTTTGCATCTTCTAACCATTGGTTAAGTAAGCCAGCATTAAAAGGGGAGCTGCAGTGTATCTTCAGGATATCTTCCAGGGATTGTTCCTCCATACCTCCTCCTCGAATGGCAGGCAAGACCCTGGCCAGTGCTTTCTGGAGCACCATCTTGTAAGTGCTAAAGGAATCCTGAAATGAGTGCAGCCTTTCTTTGAGGTCACTGAAAACATTTACCTCTGTGCTTCTGGACAGGTCATTGCATGTCCTCTCTACCTCCCCCAGCTCCTCCATCACATATTCAACGTTGGAAATCAAACTAGCACTGATTTCTCTCTCCAACCGAGCTGCTTTTGAATCCAGTAAAGTTAGAGGATAGAGCCAGACTTTTATCGGCACTGCATTCTGTGGATTATTCTTCAGCTGTTTGGGGAGGTTCTTGTACACCTCTAGTGCCTCCATGTACATGGTGGGATTCTTCTCAAGATGGAAGTCACCATGAAATGTGCAGGTAATAGTCTCTGCCTTTTTATTATACTCATCTGTCATTTTTACAGCTCCTCTTCCCTCTATGGAAAACAGAGGGATCTTTTTGACCATGACATTCAGTTCTCCCTCAATGTCCTGCTTGTTTTCATCTTCTGCAAATGAGCGTTCAAACACCATGAATGCCTGAGCTCCGTACAGCACAGCTGTGACTACATGAGTTGCAGTTTTCTGGTCGAACACCTGAGGGTAGGTGATCTGGCCCAGCTGAGTCATAGTGAGTTGATCGAATCTTGAAGTTTCACTGTAATTCATTGTTACTCTGGACTGTTGGTTGGAGGATTTGGTGTTATGCATGTACTTGGCAGATCCTCCAACCTCCACCAGTCCCCCCAAAAAGCTGGCCTTCAGGGAAGCACTTACATTCAGGAGACTAGACTTACTAGATAGAGAGTCAGAGCTACTGAACTTCAAATCTGTCATGAGCTGCGGACGACTGTCCAAATCTTCCCTCAGTGATTTCTCATCCCACAGAGTAACATCTGAAATGAGATGGTTTTAACAGGTTACATACATACAATGGACACAATGTACAACTGAAGTAAAAATGCATCATGTACCTGTAAGACAATTTTGAACTAATTTGTTCATGCAGAGTGAAATATTTGGAATTCTACATTTCATTTATATAATGCCTTTCCCAAGTTCAAAGATGCTGTACAAAAACAGAAACATTATAGACAGTCTATTCACATAATTGTAACCGTCATTTCACAATCATTTAATCAGTTAAATGAACAAGAGACATTTGCCCAGTCCGGGAATAGACACAATTGCAGTTGCATATCATAGTACAATTATGTACAGAAAACAGAGATACATAACATAGTATATATAACAATAGAAAAAGATAATGTCAATAAGAAAAAACAAAGAATAGAAAATGCAACAAAAAGAAATACACATAACGAAAATACTCAGAGAGAATCACAGCTGGTAGCATAAGATGAGGAGTGTCTAAAGATCATTATTTGATTGATAGTATTGTGTAAACAATTATGTTTTCAGTTGTGATGTAAATACAGAGAGAGGGGTTATTGTCCTTAGTGCCAGTGGTATAGAGTTCCATAGTTTTGGTGCAACGATGAAAAATTAAGATCAAAGTGATCGAGGCGGAATGTAAGGAAACAGTGAATCAGAGAGATAAGGCGGAGCAAGGCCATAAAGTGATTCGAGAGTAAGCAGAAGAATTTTGTAAGTAATTTGAGATGATACAGGGAGCCAATGGAGTTTAAATAAGATAGGGTAATATGAGCAGATCGTTTAATAGTGGTTAATATTCTTGCAGCAGAATTTTTTATATATTGTAAACGAGAGATTGAGTGCAATGGTAATCCGGCAAAAAGAGCATTACAGTAGTCGAAACGTGATGTAATAAAAGCATGCACCAATGATTCAGCATCTTTTGGAAAAACATTTGATCGAAGTTGGGCTAAACAACTAAGCTGGAAACTGCAGCTTTGGATAGTTTACTAATATAAGCATCCAGAGTCAGTGCAGAATCAAGAGTAATGCCTACATTTCTGACAATAGCAGATAGAAAAATGATAACTTCACATTCACTATATGCCGCATTGTGGGCTCCTTCACAATTACAACACTTGTACCCTTGGTGGTACCCGTGACCCACATTTTCCATAATCATGGTCCCCCAAACATCTAGCACATCTTCTCTGCCTATTAAAGTTCTTTAAAGTTCAAGTACCTCATTGGTTTTGGTACAAACTTTAACATTTAAATGTATGCATTTATCAGATGCTTTTATCCAAAGCGACTGATAGTTCAGGCTAAACCTTTTTTGTCAGTATGCGTGTTCCCTGGGAATTGAACCCACAAACTTTTGTGCTGCTAACGCAATGCTCTACTACTGAGTCACAGGAACAACATCCTCACTGAATAGCTCATGAATCCTAAATATACTTTCTTTGGCAGAATCTCTTCCACAAATTCTATTGACACTGTCTCTGTGTCATTTACCTCCCCATCTCCTGTTGTTTTCATTCTTTGGAAATTCACAAATTTTACTCCCTTGATGTTCTTCATTAAATCACCAATTGTAACATTCATTGGCACCCCTGTAATCACCCCCACTCTGGCATCTTTTTTCCTCATTCCCACCCTTCCTGTGTTTTCCACCTTGCAATATCCTTAATGTTTAGGGAATTTTCCATTCGCAACACAACAGCACATCTTACCAATAAGTTCCCATCATTAAGGATTTTTTGCAAACTCAATTTCCCCTATCTTGGTTGCTAAAGCTGTTGTTAGCATAAACGGCAAACCTTTTCCACGATCCCGATTCTTTTCATTCGATCTTATTGTAACATCATACATCTCCATCCTCCCTTCTTGAGAAGTCTACTGATTTTTTTCTTATATTTCAGAGTCATCAACACTATCACTCCTTACTCTTTTATCATTCACCTGTCCCCTCCCCAACCCTCCCCTTGCTTCACCTTTCCCTCCATTATAATTCATCTGTTGTGACCATACCATTAACTCAATTAATTTGGTTTTCACACAATATTCAGTCAATTAACACGTTTCTAAAATGCTTAAATGTTCTTTTCACACAAGCTTACCCCATACCAAAAAACATTGGTTCTTTCTAATCTTTTTTTTTTTTTTTTTACAAATGCTTAAACACAGTATGACAGAAATTAAGATCTAATGTTCCAAACTTTAAATATAGTGTAAATCCTCTACTTCTGCAACAAAAGCAGCTTAAAAGAGCTGCTAAGAATGATTTTAATTACTAATAATTGCAAAATAGCTGATTCCAATCTTAATTAATACTTCCAAGTATTTCCATACATGGCCATGCGCAATAAAAAGGCACTCTCTGGATTGGTTTTGTTTAAAACAATACAGAATAACAGAGAGAAGCATAAAAAGAAAGAAAATGTTTGGAGGAGGGAGAGTTGGACGAGGAGAAGGACTGGTTAGACCAGGGAGAGGACAAGGTGGACTAGGGAGAGGAGTAGTTTGACCAAGATTGTCTGGTTTGGTTCAGCTACCAAATCAGACATCAAGAGACTACAGCAGGACTGTTGAGAGGAATGTTTGTGCCCTCTGCCCAACCTCCCAAGATTTGTACATCTCCAGAGTAAGGAAAAGGGCTAAGAAAATCACTTTGGACCCCTCACTCCCAGCACACTCTCTCTCTTTGAACTGTTGGCTTCTGGTCAGCTATACCAACCACCAGAACAGCCAGGCACAAGAACATTTCTTAACGCAGGTTATATTCAGCCTAAAAAATAACAATACATTTTCCATCATAACTGATACATTTATACAGAGAAAACAGAAAATTGTTAATTTGTGAACTACACACTTATAAATAACATCGGTTGAGAGAGTGTACAGTGACACGTGACAGAGTGTAATCGCAGCCTCTGCGGTTGAAAAATCAAGTTTTTTTCATATTGCGATATTATCGCAAATGCAATTAATTGTTCAGCCCTAAATTACACACACAGCAGTCCAAATGTCTATAGTGTAGAGTCAGAATATCTCACTTAAATACAGTTGGTTATGGGCTAAGGGAGCGTAAACAGGTGGGTGAAAACTGAATGTGTGTCGGTATTACATGCATACCTTCCATCTTAAAGAGACAGTATTCCTAATTTTCTGTGTCATCAATGTTAATTAGGGGTGTAACAATTCATATATATGGATCGATGTATCGATACGATGTATGACAATACGATGCATTGATGCCATGCGTAAAATATCGATATCTGTGGTATAAAAAGGCACCTTTATTTTGGCACTGTCCACATTTTCACATGATGTCCGTCTATGCATTACCGTCAACGCGCGCATTCTCGTTCAATCTCACGTATCAGGACTCGATATAAGGACTGCCCGAAGGCACAAGGCGAGCATAAAAGACGCTCGGGATTGTTGGAATAACAGTCGAGCGCTGTGCGAGAAGTTTTCCGCACACAGACAGCCGCGTCAACTCTGCGCGAATACTGAATTGAGCTCTCCTCCACTTTTCTGAGCATGGA
Organism: Gymnocypris eckloni scoliostomus; assembly: GCA_027564155.1. Taxonomy (NCBI): domain Eukaryota; kingdom Metazoa; phylum Chordata; class Actinopteri; order Cypriniformes; family Cyprinidae; genus Gymnocypris; species Gymnocypris eckloni. The sequence goes on along the minus strand of CM050415.1, from coordinate 5,773,270 downwards.
TGAATAAATTCAGACAAAACTACATCAAAATAAACGTTTTGGCTAATATCCTTGTAAACAATCGGTTAAGCATATAGCATATGTCTTAATGTAAACAGTGGAGAAAAAAGGCATGTGTATCAGTATCTTCACTTTCGTTCTTAAAGTGAAAGAAAACTAATAATAAATCTAATGCTGTCAAAGAAAGATACAAGTGCTCACTGCTCCTGACTAAATAACCTTTGTAACATCAAAAAGTATTAATTTATAGGCTATTTAATTTATACAGTGAAGTCTATGCAGTTATTTTACATTTGATTATTACATTTCTTTAGTGTACCTGAAAATGTATTTTAGACTGAGCTGAAAAACCTGAAAAGCACTGTTTATTGAACTTGCGTCTTTGTTCTATTGTATTTATTTTCCTCTATTGCTTGTAATTTGGTTATCTGTAGAAAATATTTTTAGCACTGAGCCCATAGTAGCATTTTTAGATTTATGTTCATGTTATATATTTTTGGTTGCATTTGTGAGTTAATAAAAATTTAGATGGTTGTTTAAAATAGGTATATATAATACGATAATATCGATATATTGATCGATATACTCCCGTATAGAATCGTAATCGGCAGGTATCAGCAAATATCGTATCGCTAGGTATGAGAATTGATATCGAATCGAATCGTGACGAACCATCCGATTTACACCCCTAATGTTAACCAACAAAAGATGTTAAAAAAATGTATACTTGTTAAGTAAACCTACTGTATTTGAATTTTCTTTTTTAATTTTGTATCTCTACAATTTTTTACATTTATTCCTGTTTTTCCAAATTCACAAGCCTAATTGATTTGGTCTAAAGAGAGAAGAATTTATGACTATTTTTGTTTGAATAACTTGGAAGTCTTTAGAACTGCGTGGAAAAACAGTATGTCCAGCTATAGACAGGCTCTAAAAGCTGCCAGGACTGAGCATATCCACAAACTCATAGATAATCACCAAAACAATCCAAGGTTTTTATTTAGCACAGTGGCTAGATTAACAAATAAGCAGATGTCACCCGATCTAAATATTCCCTCAGAGTTTAATAGTAATGACTATGAATTTCTTCACTGATAAAATAGATAAAATCAGAACTACAATAACAAATGTAGATTCTACAGCGTCTAGTACATCAGCTTCATTCATCGCACCCAAAGAAAAACGGCTGTGCTTTACAACTATAGGACAGGATGAGCTAAATAAACTTTTTCAATTTATTAAATAAACTATTTTCAATATACATGTTGCCCCTTGGTAATATTATTAGAAAATATGGGATTAATTTCCATAGTTATGCTGATGATACTCTACTATATATCTCAACAAGACCAGATGCAACTTCTAAATGATCTAAGCCAGAGGTTCTCAACCTTTTGGAACTAAAGCCCCCCCAAGCCTCCCCTACCATGTGGCACACCTCCCCATAGATAGATTTTTTCTTTTTAATTTTTTTGTACTTTTTATACTTTCATAACTTTTATGATTTTTAAAATAACATTTATGAGTTTAATAAATCTATATAAAAGGACAGATAGCTAGATAGTTATGGAACATGGCCAAAAATTATCAATGTTTCAGAAAATTGTAACTGTTTTGAACAAGAGAACTTAAAGTAGCCTATACGTGTAAACACTAAATAATGTGTAAGTACTATTTTACGTGTAAAACATGTTGAATTTCATTTGTTCGTTGCATTCTACAAGCATTCGCATACTATCCGCCCTAAATAATGTTCAGTACTATTTGGGGCGGATATTATGCAAATTAGGACGCAGGCCGCATCTGCGTCTCAGCTATGGCATTGTTAAATCAATCAGTGGGACACCTGCGCTTGCTTCCTTTTTTTCAAAGAAGCGTAATTCGCGGTTCTATGTTGGACAGCGCAAGCCTCAGGTCATCTTCCATCTGGAGACGATTTCGGTAATTTGTTTTCAAAGCTGTCAATTTTGAAAACCCGGCCTTATTAAGTTGAGGCGAATGGAAGACATAATTTTACGGCGGCGTCAGATAACTGAGGATATTCAGGCATCACGCTCAACCAAAATGACGGCAGAGAGGAAGAGCTGTAGATGTGTCGCCGTCCATGTAGTTATCGCTTTTATACCCACCTCTCGCAGTCTGGTGTCGCTCTTTAATTCGACTAACTGCTCCCCCATGTCAACTGGAAGGTATTTTCCTGGGCAGCTGAAGGGATCTCTGACCCAAGCAAATGAACTGAAATCCTCAGTGAAATAAACGCAGAATTGTTGAGCGACTGTAGTAATCAAAGGAGATATATTTATCCCTGTCTCTTGCACACAGTCAGCGAAGTTGGGAAACATGTCAACATTTTATTAATCAGTCATCACGCCAAAGATCCAGTTTGCCAACTAATGCATTGACTTTGTCTGAAAGGAGCAAGATGTTGGCATCTATCCCTTGCATCGATGTGTTCATTGAATTCAACCTGTCGAAAATGTCTACAAGGTATGACAACTGCGCTAACCACATGGGGTCATCCAGGTACTGCGCAAGGTCGGACTTCACATTAACAAGAAATGTCATCACCTCTGAACGCAATTCGTAGAGGCAATATAAAACCCTACCTGTGAAAAAGGAGCTGCTCATGTTCGGCTCCCAATTCCTGACAAAGCAAGGAAAACAAGCGTGCATTTAATGGCTGTGCTTTAATGAAATTAATAATTTACACTGCCTGCTTTAAAACTGTCTCAAGACACTCAGGAATTTTCTTTGATGCGAGAGATTCGCGAGGAATCATACAGTGGGTCCATTTGGCTAAAGGGGCTAAATTTTGGACACGAGTGACAAGACCGTTAAGCCTCCCAGTCATTGAACGGGCCCTGTCTGTGCAAATCCCAACACATTTATCCCATAACATGCCTGCATCCCGTATATATCCATCCAGAACTTCAAACAATGCCTCACCGGTTGTTGGCTCTGGAAGAGACCGATAGAAAAGAATGTCCTCCTCAATATTACAATTTTTTACATATCTGACATAGGTAAGCAAATGTGCTAGCCCTGCAACATCAGTTGTCTCATCAAGCTGTAGGGCATAGTACTGGCTTTGCATGATGTTAGATAGCAATTGGTCTTTAACGTCGCTTGCCATGTCAGATATGCGGCGACTAACTGTGTCGTTAGAAAGGGGAATGTCACTAATCTGCTTAGCAAAATTATCTCCAAACATGACCTGACAAATATCTTTGGCAGCAGGTAAGATTAGCACCTCGGCAATTGCGTGAGGTTTTCCTAATTTTGCAACTCATTTGGAGACGTAGTAGGATGCTTCTAGACACCCGTTGGACACTGATGTGTGTTTGTACTTGTATCTTGTACTGCAGTTATGTCTGATTCAATGCACATTATTATGCTTTAGCTTGGGTTGATCAAATAATTTTTGCTTGGATGAAACAACAGCTATGCTAATTATGTCTCTATTTATTTCTCCGTTTCTAAGAGGAACTAGGAATTACACAAGCTTCAGTCTGGATTGAATTGATCCCTTAAATGATCCGAGATGACCAAACACCTGAGGAGAGATGATGCCAACCCCTCAGAAAATATACAGAATTAACAAAATTTTGCCATAAGTTAAATATATTAAGTTTCTGCAATATATAAATGTATTGTAGAAACTTAATTTCCTGTAAAGCTGCTTTGCAACGATTGTATCGTGAAAAGTGCTATACAAATAATCTTGAATTGAATTGAATACTACATATAAAATAGCTACCAAAATAAATGTTGGTAACGGAAGTTTGACTAAAAGTAATGACTAAAAGTTGACAAAAATGCAATGACGTTTCATCGACTAAAACTAGTCTAAAACTATGAAAGACTCAAATGACTAAGGCTATTAAGCATTTTCATCTCAAGATAAAAACTAAGACTAAATAAAAAATGGCTGCCAAAATTATCACTGATTCCTACTTGTAAAAACCATTTACGTCTTTGTTCTTTTTTTGAGCTGACTTCCAAAGCTTTCTCGCTTCTCAAGATGGCCACCGACAATCACAAACACAGCTCTTTAACTGGGCTCTAGTCTCTGGTCAAACGCGCTCAAACCACTGTTGCATGTAATCTATAACCACGCAATTCATAACGTTTTAGACAAGTAGCCTACCATGTTATGTCATAAAATATTTTAATAATATTGAATTTGTATTTAACCTGATCACGTTTAATAAAAAAAAAAAAAGTATAATTATAAGCCGCAAAATATTTATATATAGAAAATATGTATATATTTTAAGTTTAGTTATAAGCCACATGTCCACGAGTATTTAAATAACAAACAGATTATACAGCAAGCCAAGAACATTTACACTATCAAAGAATATCTCTGAATTCAGTCTAGCATTAGTCTTTTTTTTAGCATTCTAACAAAAAGCTCCATTTAGGCTATAATAAGTGAAGCTGTCTGCAGTGAATGCTGAATTAATCTCTTATTTTAGTACAATCCAACAAGGAAAAACATTGATGAACACAATCAAAACAAACAAACAACCCAGAGTGAAGCGGCAGCCAGACGTGCGCACAGCATTCCCACACCAGAAGTCGTAAGTGTATCAACGTTAGCCTTGATTAGCCTTGCCAATCCAAACAATACAGTTTGGATTGGCAGTATGGTTCTGTTCTGGGCAAGAACTCCCTGTGCATCCATGCAGCCTAGCATGGATAAGTGCAGGGAGAACAGCAATAACCCCCCAGGGTAAGCAGAACAGAACCAACAAAAGTATTGCAGATATTGTTAAAGTTCAGTCATTTTATGAACACATTTTTTTATTAGTCTGATTCAAAAGAGAATCAGAAGACTGAATCCTGACTGACAAAGGAGGAGTTGGGGATGGAGGAGAATAATTAGTTATTGAGCAATGTGAAAACTGCTGATAATACTGACAGACCTTATTTATGGATGTTTAGATAGGTGTCATATTCCTATTCACCTTTTTCTTGACGTTAAAATGGGCACGGCCATTTGTCAATTCTATGGGTATAGCTTCCAGTCTCATAAGCGTTCAGCTATTTTTAGCTGTACAAAACAGTTTGTTTTGCTGCTTGATATTGCAAATTGGTGTATCTTATGTTATTTTAATGTATTATCTTAAATATGAACACACTGTTTTGTAGTGAAAACAGTTTTACTGTTTACTGCAAGTTGTTATTCTCCTTGTTATTTACATATAGCGGCTAAAGAACCGGAAGTCTCACCCATAGGCTTACTTCCACGTTGAAGAAAAAGGTGGATAGCCAGAACTAATGCTATGCTTGATTTGTGGTGTGTATCACATACATGTGAAATATATTTACACAGGGCTTAAAGTTCTCCGGCACCGTGCCAGATCTCAGGCATGCTCCAGTGTTTGGCTGTGGAAGAAAATAATCCTACATTAAAAAAAAATAACTTGTTGATATCAGCTTTCACTCTCAAGCAAACTAACATTACTAGTCAATAAGAATTGTTTGCTCTTATAGACACATACATCTGGGAAAACAATGTGCATTATCTCACTATATTGGTAATGATATCATTTATAAACATTTGCCAACACAGGAGAATACATCAATCTATTTTTAAATATGCCATTTATTGTACATCCCGAAAAAATAACTTTTTTGTACATACATTCAAAATAAGTTTCCGAGTTTGAATGTGGCCAAATATAAATTTTGTGGATTCAAACAGTTTAATCATGCTGTAAAGTGAAACGTCACCAGGGACCCTTTGCAAAAAATAAATAAACAGGTGCAACAGGTGATTGGGTTACAATTTATTTTGATAGTCCACTTTAGACATTCAACTAACTATAAGTAACTTTGCAAATACTTGTCAACTACATGTCTACTAACTCTGAGTAGACTTAAGGTTAGGTTTAGGGTTAGTATTATAAGTTGACATATTCTTGCAAAGTTTCTTATAGTAAATATGTTGTATGTTGTGGATCCATCAAAGTAAAGTGTTAGAAGATATTAAGCAGACAGTCTAATAATACTCTAATGACTGCTAATTGACATGTAGTTGCAAAGTTACTTACTGTTAGTAGTCTAAAGTGGACTATCGAAATAAAGTGTTACCAGTGATTGTCTTCAGAAACATATCTTTATGCTGGTTGAAAGTCTTTTGACATAGAATTAAGTTAAGGAAAAGTATTAATTATGGGTGTTAATACAAATTGCCTTAACTGGCCCTTATCAATCATGGCCTCCTAATAATCCCCCTCCACTTGATTGGCTCTATGACTCTCTCCTCTCCACATGTAGCTGGTGTATGGTGAGCGCACTGGTGTTATTGTACTGTGGCTGCCGTCGCGTCATTCAGGTGGATGCTGCACACTGGTGGTGGTTTAGGAGAGACCCTCCCACATCATTGTAAATGGCTTTGGGTGTACAGCAATACACAATAAAGTGCTTTATAATTGTGTCATTCATTCATTCGTTAAGTGGTCTAAATGTATTTATATATTCTGTGGAAGGTGTAGGACCAAGAAATTCGGTCCGAGCATTTTAATTGGCTTTCTTACCTGCCTGTCAACGTATGTATTAGCATACCTATGCGCACCCTGATCGCACAGACACATTATCAACGCGTTCACGCACGCTGTGCAGACAGAGCGAGAATGGCAGGCAAACATCAACAACCCAATCTTCCTTCCTGGCATTGTATAACTTTTACTAACTGCACTATAAAGTTTTCTCACTGGTGAATGACACATGTAGCCCAGTGGTTCCCAATTCCACTCCTCGCGCCCCCCTGCTCTGCATATTTTGCATGTCTCGCTTAGTTAACACACCTGATTCAGATAACCAGCTCGTTAGAAGAGAGCTATGTGCATGAACTGTGTTCCGATTGATAATGTCCCTACACAGCGTTCAGATTCACAGATTTGCACTGCACACACAGATAAACAAGTAAATATGTGACAATATACCTCTGTAAAGAAATACTATTTAAATTTACTTCTCGCACACTTTAATGGCCTTTGTATGGAACATATACGCTTGCTTCACAGTGAAATCATGGTGGAATATCTATTCGCAGCGCACTTACTGTCGAATAGAAACTTACAAAATGTGCAGAGTGGGGGGCGCGATGACTGGAATTGGGAACCGTTGATGTAGCCTATTGTAGTAATTTAATGTTGTCTCTGGTATTCTGCTTTTTGAGCATATGTGCGTTCAGGGGGCGTGGCTTATATGCATAAGTAAATATTTTGAATAGCACTGAAAAGTAATGATCATTTGTTTGTACGGTGCATAAAATAATAAACTATTCTAGCAATAGGAGGCATAATAAATGCAATTAAAATCATAAAATCTTAACAATAATACTAGTAGTCACTCCTGCCTGTGTAATTTTGCCATAAACCAACCCGGCCCCCCATTAAAGCAAGGAAAAATTATGTGGCCCTCGCAAAAAAAAGTTTGGGGACCCCTGCTCTACGACCTGAGCTTAAAACGCTGCTCGGGAGAGTTTCAAGATACTAAAAACAATAAATACAAAAAAATATGAAGGTGTTAATGTCACAGGCCGGGGTGGCCTCCTCCCGTGTCTCACACCACCCCTATTAAGCGTACCACCTCGAGGAGTTAGCCAAAGACACCACGAGACCAGACAGGATAATCAGTATTAAACGTTGTATTTTATTGAATTAAAATAGGCTAAATCCTAAACTAAAAAGCACAGGCTGATCCGACTCTCTTCTTCGTCAGGCTGCATAGGAAGTTCACACAGCGGTTCCTCTTCGGCAGACAGAGGTAAGTAATGAGGCAGACACTGGTAAGGGGTTCGCACAGCGATTCCTCTTCGATTCCTCCTTGTTCCCCACAGGGAAACAACATTGGGCATAAATAGTTCCGCTTCACGTCACCCCGTGACATTAATGTGTTTATTTCATTCTCAGTATTTTAAAAGTATTTAATGATTATGAACAAAAATTAATTAAAAATTTTTTATAATATACCATGATGAAACCACAAAGCTGACGCTGAGGTATGTATAATTACAATATAAAGTCATTTTGAGTGGTTTTGCTATTGTTATTATTTTCTAAAATAAGGTACATGTAATATAAAAGGACATATGTGACAAATATGTTTTTGCAACAGCGCAGTGTTACGTCACCGTCCGAATCCGTTCAATCCTCTCTGATATAGTCCACTCAACCGCCGTACACATATAGGGATTAGTGAATGAGTGACGCCGTATACATATAGGGATTAGTGAATGAGTGAGCGATTTCGGACACATATAGGGATTAGTGAACGAGTGAGCGATTTCGGACACAGCATCTGAGTGCGCTGGGTTTGAGAAAGGACTTTTATTTTGCTCTGTCGGCGTGACGTCATAAAGCTGCGCGCGCTCCCGCATCTGTTGTGATTCGGCTCAAGAAAGGTCTGTGTTTTTAAGTGTTTAAACTGATGGTAAACGTTTAGTCAATTGTATAGTTTTTAAGCGATGCAATAATAATGATCTGCTATTGGATGTTACATTGTAATGCTTTAGCTAACACGAATAAGTTAGACGTTATTTGTGTGAGTAAACGCACGCTCACATGAGTATACATAGAAAAAGGTGCGTGTCATTTTGCTCCCTGTGTGCTGAATCAGTTTAATCATAAACACAAATTAGGTCACTTCTAAGTAGTGACAGAGAAACTGAGCTTTGTGAGACTCGATTGATTCGGTTGCTTCTTGAGACTCGATTGAATCGTTTGCTTCTTAAATGATTCAGTGACACGATTCAATCCAAATGATTCAGTGGCACGATTCAATCCAAATGATTCAGTGACACGATTCAATCCAAATGATTCAGTGACACGATTCAATCAAAATGATTCAGTGACACGATTCAATCCAAATGATTCAGTGATTCGAATCTCCACTCGCCGATCACCTGCTGGTCAAAAATGTGTAAATGCAGCGAGAACAACAACTGTTACAAACCTGCTGAAAATGGTCTTATGCTAGTGTAATTTAGTGTATATAATCTACAAATTATGATTTACCGTATATACATCACAGCTAAATATTAAATGTTATATTATCTCCTTGCAAAGGTTCCGGGGGCGCGCGTATAGTACACACGTCCTATTCTGATGACGAAATTCACGTCACGCGCACTGTACACTGTCCCTCGCGCACGCGCACAAAGTGAAGTATACTTTGGCCTTTAGGTGCAAAATGACTAAATGTAAATGTCTGTATAACTCTTTAATGAGTTTGCAGCACTAGTTTTGAGTGTTTTTGTCTAATCAGGTGATTTAACTCTCACTCCCTTACTAGTGTTCTGACTACTGAACTAGGGAGCTGATGGAGAGGTTTAGTTTGGGTTTATTTTGCTCTGTTCGTTGTTCTCTTCATCTTAAACACACAGAAAAGCTCCTGCTGAAGCGACTGAGATCCACTCTGTTATAAAGATGGCGATTATTAAAGAGGAGAGTGAAGACTTCAGGATTGAAGAAGTATTTAGTCTGAAAGATACTGAGGAACAAACAGGTTGGTTTCATTCTCAAAGCTTGACTTGTTCATTTGAAAATGTCCAGCTCTGTGTAACGGTTGTTATCCCCAATGTGGCCTCAACACATCCGTCACAAACTTTGAATGGACGACGCACACAATACTCTGGTTGTCTGTTCTTTCTTTTATTCTCCGCAGCAATATTAATTGTGTCTGAGGAATACATCAAAATGTACTTTTAAACAGGGTGAAAACACTGCAGACATATACCACCGCAGCAGTGTCAACCTTTCTCTACTGAACTACTTGTAACAATTCTATGTTAACAAAATAACAAAAATATTATGAAAATCACATACCTGAGGAATACATCAAAATGTACTTTTAAACAGGGTGAAAACACTGCAGACATATACCACTGAAATAAGAAAAACATAAACAAATGAACAAACTCCCTCATTAAAGGTAACGTAACTGAGTGCATTCCATTTAGCCATCTGATGCTACCTAATGTTAAACAGAAGCACGTTAATTTCACCGCAAATGACACGAAGCACAAAGATATACGTTTCCATCAAACTCACTAAACATTTGTTGATATTATCACTACAAAGGTTTACATCTGAAAATCTCAAATTAAACACACTTTTATCACTTTTTATAAATACCATAAACGGAAGAGAAACACGCTTACCCGCAGCAGTGTCAACCTTTCTCTACTGAACTACGGTAGGCGCGAAAGGACAAAATAAATGAATGTCTGCAATGCATTAACCACTAGGGGGCACTAATATACCATTTGATTTACTTTACCCTCTAATTTCATGTAATTCAATACCATGAGTATCATTAGAATTATTGTTCTTTTTAACTCCGTTACATTCACCCCCACATAATTATATGAAACTTAGGCATCACCAAAGGTAAAAAATAAATAAAACAGTAAAATTTGAAAAGCAAAATAACACTGTCACATATATTAAACATAAGAACCTCCCATAAAAGGACGGTCAACATGAAAATTATCCCATAAGGATGGAGCGATAAGAGAGTAGCGCCAAGCTCCCCTATCAACAAACGACAGCAGAATGTCCACATACATTCCACAATATTCTTATACAATCTCGTATTTTCAGAATACACCAATAAAGGAAATTAAACAACAAAACACATAATTAGGTAAATAAAGAGGCCCCCCAACAGTCAACTATAAGGATCCTTTCCATCCTCAGGTATATTTAAACATGAACCAAAGACCTTAAACCAATCCAAACAAACTAAAGGATAATTCTTTAAATTTCCCTAAAAGGATGTTTACTTTCTTAATTAACAAAAGCACGAAATATGGAATTGCTAACAGCCTCGACATTGCGCTTTGCATCCTGAATTATGGTCTGGCCTGACATCGTTTGTATTAACCTGTTAACAGGCTTAATAACACGGCCAAAACGTGATCTGACCTGACTGATGGATCCAGAGTCCAGTGGCACATGTGTTTTCGGAGTCACCCCATAATGCGAAGTGGACTGCAAGTGTGTTTGTGCCAATGTAACAGTGCTTGCCGGCGCTATGCTTGCTGAATCGGAATGGCATTCATCATTAGTGCCAGTCACATCTGTAGTCATGTATACTGGTTCCTCAGATACACCATCAAAAGACGTTGGAGCAGTTCGAGGTGTTGGGTTAACTGTAACGTCATCTGAGCCAACCCCTGAAGCAGGTTCCTGACTGACATTAGGTAAGTGTGAAACCCAACTCAATGTCCTATCAGTATCGTCATTCACACGACTGGTCAGAGGAACATTCTCACAGGCAATGTCATCAGCCATGTGTGTAGGCAAGGCTCCACTTATCAATGAACTGCCTTTCAGACTTGATGAACTTGATGGCTTGCTGCTACACGAGCCATTCACACTGGAAACTGGACAAGCTTCAGATATCTCTTCAGGCACGGGCAGAAAATCAACCAGCAACAGGAGATTGCGATGGACCACCTTTTCTTGACCAGTGGCAGGGTTCCGAATTCTGTAAGTGTGAGTTTGAGGCTTGTGGTCCACCACAGTGTAGACTGCGGACTCCCACCGGTCAGCAATTTTCCTTTTTCCCCTCTCTGTCTTATTTGCCAACAACACGTGGTCACCCACGTCGATGGCGAGCCCCTTCACACGACGGTTATATAGAGCTGCTTGTCTCTTCTGTTCTTTGGTGGCATGCTCCTGTGCAATCACCATGGCCTCTTTCAGATCTTTAACAAGCGTGTCCACAAACTTGTCATAGCTGACCACGTTCTGATCATTCAAGACTGAACGAAAGAGAATGTCGACTGGAAGGCGTGGTACCCTTCCAAACATCAAATAAAAGGGCGCATAACCTGTTGACTCATGTCTCGTGCAATTATACAGGAAAGTCAGCGTTTGCAAACGTCTCGGCCAATCCCTTTTGACATCCGGAGAAAGAGCGCGGATCATGTTGCCCAGCGTCCTATTAAAACGTTCCACACTGCCGTTTCCCATCGGGTGGTAAGGGGTGGTGTGTGATTTCTCCACCCCTGAGACCCTGAGAAGTTCACCAATTAGCCGACTCTCGAAACTTGCACCTTGGTCACTATGGATACGGTCCGGAAGGCCATAGATACAAAAATATCTATCCCACAGGACTCTGGCAACCTGTCTGGCGGATTGGTCTCGGCATACAAAGGCCTGTGCAAGCCTCGTGAAATGGTCAGTTACAACTAGGACGTCGACAGACTTGTTATTAGCATCCTCTGCAGACCAAAAATCAATACAGATCAACTCTAGTGGTCTGGTAGTTGAGATGTTCTCCAGAGGAGCCCTGCCGGAGGGGTCAGCACTCTTACTCACAATGCAGCGTTGACAGTGTCGCACATGATCTCGTATTCTGTGCTCCATGTTTAGCCAGAAAAAACGTTGCTTAGCTAAACTAACACTCCTGTATTGCCCTTGATGGCCACTGTCTTCATGAACACTCCGTAAAACCACATCCACCAGTGACACTGGGACTACATACTGGAAGCGTCTTGTTTTTGACACTTGATCTCGAGACACTTTGTAGAGAATGCCATCCCTCAAAGTCAACTTATCCCAGTGTTTGAGGTAACGTAAAACCGCAGGAGGCTCTCCTACTCTTTCCCGTCTTGTGGGTCTCCGCCGACACTCAATGTAAGATAAGACCCTGGACAACACTCTGTCATTCATTTGCATGTCACGGAGGTTCTCTGCAGAGTATGCTGGCAGTGTATCCTGGCCAGAAGGGACCAACTGAGGTAAGTGACTCACAATCGCCATAGCTCGTGTGGCAGCGCCAAGTGCCCAATCCAACTGAGACATGAAGACAGCAGATACATCTGAACTTGCAACAGGAAGGTGACCCATGTCAATATTATTATTGACTGTGCATGACTGATGTTGAATTACACTCTCTTCCTGATTTTTGTTACAGGACCACCTGAAAGCATCCTGCACCGAGTCAGAAGACATGCCTCTCATATCTGTCAACATGGTATCATAGGGCACTTGAAGTAATCGTTGTGTTACTCCACTCTTGACGAAAGGAACTCTGCTGAGGGAATCAGCGATCACATTCTGAGGACCCGGTACATACTTTATATCAAAGTTGAAGCAGGCTAATTTGGCCACCCAACGCTGTTCACAGCAGTCCAGCTTAGGCTTTGTGAGAATGTGTGCAAGCGGATTGTTGTCGGTTAAAACGGTGAAATTGTGACCCTTTAGCCAGTGGCTAAACTTGTCACAAACCGACCACTTCAGGGCTAGAAATTCCAGCCGATGCGCTGGATAGTTCCGCTGTGAACGTGAAAGGGACTTGCTGGCAAAAGCAACAGGTCTTGCTCTAATCTCTCCCTCCTGGACTTGAGACAAAACAGCTCCTATGCCATCCAAGGAAGCATCCGTTGCCAATGTCTGAAATGACCGGGTGAGCTAAGACAACACTCTCAACCAAAGATGTCTTCAGCTGCTCAACTGCATCATGCTGTGCCGGAGTCCAATCCTCAGGCCTCAACTTCCTATTGTGGCCTGACACATTTTGTGTCTTTTTCTTCCGTCCCCTACACTTTTGGCCTTGAAGAAGATCGAAGAGTGGTTTTGCTTTGACAGAGTAATTTGGGATGAAGTGCTGATAATAGTTCACCATTCCCAAAAATGATCTGATTTTTCTTTGAGATGGTGTCTTCTCATCTGATTCCATCAAGTCAGAGCTGTTAAACTTGGAAATGCACTCCACCTTATCAGAGTCTGTAGACACTCCATCCTTGTTTATCACATGCCCCAGGAACTTCACTGACGCTCTCAAGAGGTGACATTTTTTTGGAGCAAGCTTCAGACCATGGGCTCGTAGCCTTCCGAACACCATCTCTAAACGGTCAAGTGCGACTTGCTCATTCGGGCCAAAGACGATAAGATCGTCTATGTAACACAGAATGCTGAGAAAGTTTTGATCGCCGAAAATACTGTACATCATCCGCATAAAACTACCAGGGCTGTTGCAAAGGCCTTGAGGTAGCCTATTGTACTCAAACAGGCCCATTGGTGTGGTAAAGGCAGTGAATTTACGATCGTCCTCATGCAGCGGCATGTTATAAAAACCTGCCGTGAGGTCCATCGTACTGAACAGAGCATTTCCACCAAGCGCCGCCAAGCAATCTGCCTGGTGAGGAAGAGGATGGGCGTCTTTTATTGTTCTTCTGTTTAACCAACGGAAGTCAGTACAAACTCGAAGATCCCCATTTTTTTTCCATACTAACACAAGTGGGGAGGCGTACTCACTTGTAGAGCGACAAATTATCTCTTTTTCCTCCATCTCAGTCAGGACTTGACGCAGCTTTTGGTATTGGCTAGGAGCTACTCGCCTGAATGGAAGTCGGAACGGTCTGGGGTCCGAGAGGTGGATTCTATGGGTGAAGCCCTTTGCTTCCCCACAATCAAGGTGATTTCTTGAAAAGATGTCCTCATAAGTCAAGATCAAGCTGCCTAATCGCTGCCTGCACTGGTCAGAAACATCACATGACTCTACATCAAGGTCATGCAGTCCCACAGATTTCAACTTTTCACTTGGGGATGTTGACTGGTCCCAGCTATTAGACAAACTCATGGGGCAACTGACAAGTGGAGGTTTGATGGCATCTGCGCTGTCGATGTCCTCAAGTGCGATGCAAGGATATAGATCAGCCAGTTTTGCATTGCGCCTCAGCAACACAGGTCTACCAGAAGTGTTAATCACCTTCAAAGGGACCCACCCGTCACTCCAAAAAGAAGTGACAAGTCTGGCCACCATCACACCTCTGGGAATTGAATGACAAGTGGTGGGCTCTGTCATGACAGCACTGCCTGGTGATGCAAAAGCTGATTTCGATAGTCTCCCCCACACCAAATATTCACAACCAGGCTCAAGACAAACAGCCGAATTGCATCTCACTGTTCCAATTTTCTCAGGCATATCTTTTCCTCTCCAGCGATTTAGTCCGGCGAGCATGGACAGAAAGCTCTCACATTCAGAATCCTCTGATGTAGGGCCAGACACAGCTCTCCAGAAACCCTCACACTGCTTGAAATGTCGCAGGATATGTTTGATGACATTAGTTCCAATTATGAGTTCATCATGTTGGCCGGGGACCACCAAGGTAGGCACAATCATTTTCAGGCCGTAAACTTCCATAGTTAAATTAAAAACAGATTTCGGCTTGACATGCAATCCACCACAACCAACAAGGACTACATCAGTTGACAGCTCACTGCTTGAATCAACTACTCCTGCTTTTCTTAGTTTCATCTCAGCTGTGTCACTTAATGTGCATGCCATCGACCCAGTGTCCAACATGGCTCCTAATGTCACTTTCTCTCCAATTGTCACAGGTGTATAAAAGAGGCTGTCTTGTCCCCCAATGACATGGGTGTTTTGATACACCATATTTAGTCCATCAGCATTATTTTCAATCGATTGACGTACATCCTCATAATCAGTAACAACCTGGGAGTTACAATAATGACCCGTACTGCCTCCCACCGAATACGGGTCCCCTAGTTTCCCTCCATATGTTCCCGGACAGAAGATAGTTTCGGACAGTCACGCTTCGGATGTCCAGGTGAAAAGCATTCAAAACATAACTTCTCTGTTATGCAATGTGTCACTGTGCTGTGCTTATTGTCCTGACATACACGACATGCATTTCTGCCATAACGTCGCTGCAACCTTGAGCTGCCTCTGTGAGTGGGAACATCACGTGTCTGAACTCTGTCCATCAGCTGCTCTAACATCTCCATCATACGTGAAAGCACTTGACTTTCAGGCTGCTGTGTATTCTGTGTCATGGTTTGGACTGCAGGCAGGTTTGGAGCAGGCCATGATTGACATTGAACATTACTGGGCTCTGCTGAGAGTTTTGGCTGCTTACATGTACTCGTCACCAATGAAAAACTCGATGTATCCTGAACAGCAGACTGCGGCAAGTTGACGAGGTTATCAGACGCAGTACAATTCTCATTAAGAACCACGGAAGTGTGGCTCTTCACATACGCACCAGCCCGACCCATGTATTCTCTTTGATAGTCATCAATTTTGTTCTGTATGTCTTTGGCTCCCCACTCATAAATAGGTTTACATCTGAATACACTAGCCAAACCTGGGTCTGGACAGTGCTTGATGAACATCCGTGTCACCTCTTCACTCATATCAGCTAGCTGCTTTCCTTGTCTACGAAGACCATCATTCGCCAGATCAGCAGCCTTGTTTATCCGAATCCAATAGTCTACAGGATTCTCTTCAGCTCTGGGAAGAGTAGCATAGAAATCGGCAAGAGGCAGACATGATGAAGTCTCACTGAAATACTGTAGCAGAATATTGTAAATCAGTTCAGGATTTTGCTTTACATCAAGCATGCAATCGCTGCGCAGACTTATCCTAACAATATCTTTTGCTTTCCCAGCAAGCCTACTCATGATTTCTTCAGATTGTTCTGAGATGGGACATTTCTGTTTTCTTATATAAGCTTTGGTTCTGTCAACCCACTCTTTAATGCAATGCTTGTCAGATCTGTCGCCACGAAACGTATCATGCTCTGAACCCATGTGTACTCACAATTGTGGTACCATCATTGACACCGACTGTTCCGATCTCGTCTGAAAACGAGTATTGTCCAGTGAATCACTCTGGCATTTGTTGCTCGAATTCACCAAACCTGCTGAAAGCAACTTTGAAACAATTGATTCTCCAATCTGTGAACCCAGCTGGCCCACCATATCAGTAAGATGGGTTATAGCATCACTCTCAGTGTTAGGGGTTGACATACAAGGGCACTCAGCAGTAGCATGCCCAAAAGGGGAATCATATGTATTTAGATTTAACCCACGACCCACACTGTGGTCAGTGTGAGACCTCGACTGGCCTACTCCCCTTCTTCTACTTTCTCCAAAAACACTTTCCCCGGAAGCACCAACGAACAAACCACCCCTCCCTCTAGAGAAACCTGTGGCGTCTATGAATGTCTTATCCATATCAGTATCACAATCATTTGTTTCAGTCATTACTCAGTCAATTTTCCACTAACAAGCAATAAGGAAAATGAAAATACAACAAAATCAGTAGAAACAGTAAAACACTGAAACAAAACTCCAGTCAGCAAAAATAAAGTGTTCAAGATCACAATGTCAGTGTAAGCAGTTTTACATATCCTTTGTCAAACTCTAAGTGGTTGTAAGTCACTCGATTAAGGATGTGTAGTGTGAATATGTTTACTGTCTTTGTTCAAAGCAACGAAGATCCAAACATTACTGATGAGCAGCAACCACGGCCGATCTGCGTCGAGCTGATCAGGGGATCCACAGAGTCACAGCACCAGTGTAACGGTTGTTATCCCCAATGTGGCCTCAACACATCCGTCACAAACTTTGAATGGACGACGCACACAATACTCTGGTTGTCTGTTCTTTCTTTTATTCTCCGCAGCAATATTAATTGTGTCTGAGGAATACATCAAAATGTACTTTTAAACAGGGTGAAAACACTGCAGACATATACCACCGCAGCAGTGTCAACCTTTCTCTACTGAACTACTTGTAACAATTCTATGTTAACAAAATAACAAAAATATTATGAAAATCACATACCTGAGGAATACATCAAAATGTACTTTTAAACAG
Organism: Gymnocypris eckloni scoliostomus; assembly: GCA_027564155.1. Lineage (NCBI taxonomy): Eukaryota > Metazoa > Chordata > Actinopteri > Cypriniformes > Cyprinidae > Gymnocypris > Gymnocypris eckloni. Next base: position 5,755,619 of record CM050415.1, on the reverse strand, counting down.
GGTGAAAACACTGCAGACATATACCACTGAAATAAGAAAAACATAAACAAATGAACAAACTCCCTCATTAAAGGTAACGTAACTGAGTGCATTCCATTTAGCCATCTGATGCTACCTAATGTTAAACAGAAGCACGTTAATTTCACAAATGACACGAAGCACAAAGATATACGTTTCCATCAAACTCACTAAACATTTGTTGATATTATCACTACAAAGGTTTACATCTGAAAATCTCAAATTAAACACACTTTTATCACTTTTTATAAATACCATAAACGGAAGAGAAACACGCTTACCCGCAGCAGTGTCAACCTTTCTCTACTGAACTACGGTAGGCGCGAAAGGACAAAATAAATGAATGTCTGCAATGCATTAACCACTAGGGGGCACTAATATACCATTTGATTTACTTTACCCTCTAATTTCATGTAATTCAATACCATGAGTATCATTAGAATTATTGTTCTTTTTAACTCCGTTACATCTACAGAAATTAATGTTTCTGAAGGGTCATTCTGTGACAACTCAACCAGAGGTCCCCGGCTAACATTTTAGTTTTTGCTAATATTTATTCTTAAAGGGTTGTGTCTAGTGCTGTGTATCACCAGCAAAGTCACGATACGATACAGAGGCCACGATACGATACGTATCACGATACAGAGGCCACAATACGATACGTATCACGATACAGAGGCCACGATATGATGCGTATCACGATACAGAGGCCACGATACGATACGTATCACGATACAGAGGCCACGGTACGATACGTATCACGATACGGGGCTTAACTGAATTTCACCTCAGAGGAATTTAGGAAAACGGCTGTTTATTAAACACTGCATGCTATAGGGCTATTGATAGCTATAGCCAGAGCAGGCAGTTGACCTCTACATTATGAAGGGCCTCCGTAACCGTACCACAGTACTGAATCTCACACACACACACATACACAAACACACATCAAACATCGAAATTTCGGGTCCAAGGCCAGGAAACTCCCCAGACCTTAATCCCATTGAGAACTTGTGGCCAGTCCTCAAAAGGCGGATGGACAAGATAAGACCCACACATTTTGACAAACCTCAAGCATTGATTATGCAGTAATGGGCTGCCATCAGTTAGGATGTGGTCCATAAGACTGACAGCATGCCAGGGTGAATTGCAGATGTCTTGTGAAAGAAGGGTCAGCACTGCAAAGTCTTTGCATAACTTCAATGTAATTGTCAATAAAAGGCTTTGATGCTTATGAAATCCATCTAATTATACTTCGGTATACCATATTAACATCTGCATGAAAAAAACACGAACAATTGAGTATTGTGATTATACCTATTATGATCCGATACTTAGGGCTGTCGCGATAATCGCAATACCGCGCTTTTGACGAGCATAACCGCAGAGGAACGCAGCATTCGTGATATTTGCGTGTTTTCTTTTTTCGTAATGTTACACCTTTCTCGTATTAGACTTCGTGCATGTGTACTGAATATTAAATAAGTTAATGATAACATAATGTGTACCATGCTGATTTGTACAAAGGCTCAGTAGATTTGCGCTTAACAAGCCTAAACAGACAGCGAATGAGAGAGATCGACTTTTTTTCGTGCGATTACCTGCGTCTGTCCTTCAGGCCGAGTCCTGTATATTTGTTAAAGTAGGTTGTCATGTCCAAGGAAAGCGAAATCTCTGTCTTAGCATCAACGGTCTGCTGGTCAGCTGAGACTTTAAAAGTGGTGCTCAAAGTTAAAATGATTTCAGATGTGATTTCAAAGGTGCCGATGCCGATGCAGGAGAGGTGGATCTGACTCTGGGCTACTTTTGCACTGTTGCCACCGGTTATAATGCAAGTTAGCGGTTCTAAATGATAGGAATAGATCCCTTGATGTTATTGGTTTGTGACGTAGCAAACCGAGGGCTGTTTGTGCCTTCGGGAAACTACTGTTTTAAGTAGAAATACTCCGCAATGGTGTTCATTAATGGATTGGCACATGGTTTGTCTAAAAGCATATTAAAAACACCACATAGACAAACAACCAACATAAAAAAAACTTGATTTTCACTACAGGGGGACTTTAATAAAACTTTCTGTGCACCACACTGTTTCTGTGTATATGCGTTGTGTGATCTTCAATATCTGTGTTCAGTAATTTGTATGTGCACTTGCATCTTTGAAAGCAGCATAGCCTACTGCATATAGTTTTAGTTTTGCTACAAACCGAGCCTGACCAAAACCTGAAGCTATTCGTTAAACCCAAACCCAACCTGAAACCTCGAGAGTATTTCGGGACCCGTCAGGTTCGGGTTGGGTAGCAGACCTCCACGTCGGTGGTAGTTTGCCCAATCCTACATGTTTGAATCAGCATCAGGTTCGAGTGATAACTCTGATTGTATCCTTCTTTCAGTTTCTCCCTTTGAATGACAAATATATATACTATTGCTAGCTGCTGATATAGACTGCTAATTCCTCTTACACAGGTGCAGAATGCATGTGTTGGTTTTTAGTTGGTTGCAGTGTGCTTTTTGGTCCATACGCTGCCGACCTAAGGAGACAACACAGTCGGCTTTTGTAGCCACTAGATCTTTGAAGTCGGCTTGGCGTGTTCCGGCCTTAAAAGCTTTCATGTTGATTAACTGTGGTTCATTTGTATTTGTCTTTTTTGCTTTAGGCCTGCTGATGTTAAAAGAGGAGAATCAAGATCTGAATGAAATAGAACAGACAGATCAGTATGAGAATCACCATGATTTCATAACTGGTGAAAAACCTACACAGACTAAAACAACTTCTATACGAAAAAGAGCACAGAAAACTAAATATAACCGCTGTTTCTCCTGCCGTCATTGTGGGAGGAGTTTCGATGAAAAACGAAAACTTAAATCGCACGTGAGAGTTCACACTGGAGAGAGACCATTCCCTTGCCAACAGTGTGGAAAAAACTTCACTCAAGCGGGAGCACTTAAAAGACACATGAGAACTCACACAGGAGAGAAGCCTTTCACCTGCCAACAGTGTGGAAACGGTTTCATTCAAAAAGGACACCTTAAAAATCACATGAGAACTCACTCGGGAGAAAAGCCTTTCACCTGCCAGCAGTGTGGAAAGAGTTTCGCACAAAAACCACACCTTCAAAGACACATGAGAACTCACTCAGGAGAGAAGCCTTACACTTGCCGTCAGTGTGGAAAGAGTTTTACACAGAAAAGCAGCCTTCAATCTCACATGAGCATTCACACTGGAGAGAAGCCTTATACATGCGAGCAGTGTGGAAAGAGTTTCCCTGCCAAACAAAACCTTAGAGTCCACATGAGAGTTCACACTCAAGAAAAGCCCTTCACTTGCAAGTATTGTGGGAAGAGTTTCACACATACATGCACCCGTAATTACCACATGAGAATTCACACTGGAAAGCAGCTGTTCACATGTGATCGTTGTGGAAAGACCCTCACAACAGAATTTAGCCTTAAGTGTCACAAGATCAGGCACACTGGAAAGAAACCCTTCAAATGTGATCAGTGTGGAAGGCGTTTCGTACATAAGGTAAGCCTCAATTACCATATGAAGACGCATTTGCCAGAGAAATGTTGTAAATGTGATCAGTGTGGAAAGAGTTTCAGTCATAAAGGCAGCCTCCATGCTCACATTAAAAAACAACACCCTCGAAAGAAGCCTGTGGGAAGGGCTTCTCACAAATAGAAAAATCTTAAGATTCACATGAAATGTGTGTGGAATCATTTCATTCAGGGGAGAACTATTTTATATGCCATTTTGCAAAGCGTTTCACAGTCAAAGGAAACCTGAAGACTCGCATAGGAGTTCACACTGGAGAGAGAGGCCTTTCAAGATCACTCTGGAAATAAAGTGTGACTGACAACGTTTACCAAAAGAAGCTATTTGAAAAATGACCAACATATTCACTCTGGAGGAAGGCCCGATAACTGTGATCAACATGAAAGTTGGCATGTGGACAACAAAGGGCTGAAAAAACAATAATTTTTTAAAAGATTCAGCTGGGAGAACATCTAACAACTACTTAAGTTAATTGACATCAGGTCTGTGACATAAGTGATCTCTTAAAGAGGCAGAGTCACTCAAGTAAAGTTGGGCAGAGGCTCTCCAATCTGTGAAAGATTCTGGAATACTTCAAACACAATGTTCCTCAACGTCAAATTACAAAGGCTTTGCAAATCTTATTATCCACAGTGCATAACATCATCAAAAGTTTCAGAGAAACTGGAGAAATCTCTGTGCTTAAGGGACAAGGCCGAAGACCTTTGTTGGATGCCGTGATCTTCAGGCCCTCAGACGACACTGCATCACTCATCAGCATGATTCTGTCATTGACATTACTAAATGGGCCCAGGAATACTTCCAGAAACCACATCAAATTCCAACACTAAAACTTCAGAAACTCATAACCCATAATGCCCAGACGTCTTCAAACTGTTTTGAAAAGAGGAGATGCTAAACCATGGTAAACATGTCCCCGTCCCAAATGCTTTTTGAGACCTATAGCAGGCAACAAATTTGAAATGAGCTCATTTTGTGCATAAAGTTGTACAAATTCTCAGTTTAAACATTTATGTTATCCATGTTCTATGGTGAATAAAATATTGGCTCATATGATTTGAAAGTCTTTTAGTTTTCGTTTTATTCTAATTTAAAAAAACATCCCAACATTTCCGGAATTCAGGTTGTATTACATATAAATGAAAATAACCTCTGCTTTTGAAGAAATTTATTAAGTTTCCTGCAATCTATTGGTGAAAGGAAGTCCTTGAGGACATCTGATGTTACATATTGGAGGTCATCTTCTGTTTTCACACCCATTCTCGTCTATTCTGCTATCAAATCATTCAGTCGTTCATTATCCAGCATTGAGAGGGCACTTCTGATGACAGCTTTCATCTTTTACCTTCTTACCTAAGACAGAGTACAATCAAATTAGCGTTAAAGTGTTTATACACTAGCAGAGGGTAATAATCAGCTAGGTTATCTGTGTTTACAAACAAATATTCAGAATTTGACTCTTGTTGCAGACCGTGTAGACCCAGATCAACAACCTCTACTGATTTAGACTTTAACCACAAATAATAAGTTTGATAAGTGTATCAGAATCATTTCAGTTTTCCCAAACATGTACATTCTTACAGCTGCTTGAATGCAGGTATATGTAAATGTGAAACTCATCTGCTTCATCTACTTGCACATTGGAAGGAAAGATGGAGCCAGCAATCAAATAGGCTTCCATTAGTTGATGTCTATCAGCTAGCATATTTGCTAGGTTTTTGAAACTTCGCCATTTTCTAGCACACTTAAAAATGTGTAGGAGCTAAATCTAATACTTTAAGCTACTAAATTGTTTAATCCTGCATTAATTAGGTTGACATGCTTTCTTTGTTATGTTGTTTACTTTCTCGTTGCATCTCACCATAAGGAACAAGACCGTTCGTCTTTTGCTTTACTAACGTGCATTATGTCCAATTTAATATCCATTACATACACACAAGGAAGCTTACAATGTCGGTAATGTTCACAGCGCCACTCAATGGTCAAAATGGGAATAACACATCACCTTAATAACACATTTTAACTCCTACAATATGACAATTCTTGTCTGTGTGGACGTCACACAGACCAAGGCCGCTTCCACAATTGTTGATTGCCAAGAATGTCTCCAAAGCGATTGAGGTGCTTTGTTGTTGTAGTATGTAATAATGAACATTGCAGTTGTCATTTACTCCCGACATCTGAGCGCTGAAGACTCCGAGGATTACGTTTGTTTTGAAGGAATGTGCCCTAATCTACTTAAATGTGTCTGTTAATTTTTTAATTTACTTATTTAGTACCAGAATTAGCCAAAGGCTATTTTTCATTCGTAGTTCCTGGACAAGAAGTTTCTGTTACAAAATCATTTGTGATCCAGCTTCACCTACAGCAGAGGTGAGTATAAGGTTTTTATGAATCTTAGCAATCACCTTTCCTAATAATGTGCTAGTTAGCAAGTGTTGTGGCTAAATGCTAAAGTTAATAGTCTCTCACACTTTAAATATTATAGCCCAATTAAGTTAATTAACTCCATTTGTCCTTATAAGTTTTGGTCCTTAAAAGTGCTTAAGTTCTTGAAAATTAATACATTAAATTGACTACTTAATTTTGGTTGGCTTGTAAAAGTTCGTTTGACTAGTGTCTTTAAGCTTTAGGTTGGGGGGAGGGGCGATACACAGTAAAGACCGCCAAACACAGAGTAGCGCTGTCGCAATTTTTAGAAAACGCAGCTCACTGGGGTTGGAGTCTTCCTTACATGAATTTGTGTTGAGAATCACAAAGGATGCGAAGATGGTGGTTTTGATGTTTGTTTTTTTATCTGTAATGATAAATGAATAATATGATTTTTTTTTTTAGTGTTGTAAGGCCCGCCTCGATCGACCCAATGACGGCAGTCGTTCAGCGAGTGAAGGGCTTTGCGTATTACAGTCTTTCCTTTTCACGACACAACAAGAACATTAAAATGGAACACTTCTTCTTATATATTTTATCTCGTTATTTCATCTGACTCCATAAATGAAAAGGTTTTAATGATATCTGTGCATCATTCAAATATGAACGAATGATTGATTATTCTTTTCAGCTCTGTTTAATACTTTACCCGCTCAGATGTAGGGAAACTATATCGCTCAGAGGCCCTGTTTTTCACAGGTCTCACGGACACAATCTCGTCAGGCCCGGTCGTCAATCAGAGGTAAATTATGGTTATGTATCTAAGATTTGCCGTTAATGCACACCACAATCAGAGACATGGATAACCCCTTGGAGCCCCCTCAGAACTTTAGTTCGTTTGTTTACTTCAGTAAAGGTTTTTGGCCATTATCAGATATGTTAGTAGGTCAATGTACAACATTCGTAATAACTTTGGATTGGTCAAATCCTTGTTTAAAGTAACATTAAATCAAAAGTCAGAGGTATAGGCGTACCCGAGTTTAGTCTGACCAGACGGCGTTCGCCGTCCCTAAATGGAATTAACCCGCCCCTGCATCCGAGTACACTTGAAGAGACGCCGGGTATTAGCCGTCGCTAAAACTGACGCAGGCTTGCGGAAATATACGGATCCGCTAATCTAATAGGGAGAAAGCAATCTTAGAGGCAGTCAGAATAAAATCAAACGTTACAATTTATTGACCAGGTAATCGAAGCAATAATTCAAAACTCCAATGTTACAAGAATAGAATCATCAGTTAACCATACCTGGCAATGCAAACTACACACAAGTGGTTGTGTGGGCAGTCAACCTACAGACGCCCAGAACTTTGTGTCCCCTTTCCTTATATACCCAGATAATTCAATAAACTCACCAAATGGTGGTCTTGTTATTATAATTAGACTTCAGAATTTGCAACCAAATGGCTCCTGATATCCTGTGGCAGGGAATGCTTATTTACATACAGGAGGTGATTTGAATAGAAGATTAGGGGAGGACACACTTTTGAGTTATGCCTTCGCTTCTCATACTTTAGAACTTCTTTTAGCTTTTCCTTATGATTGGGAGAATGAGACCATTTTACCAGGCGCACTGAGACATTTTAAAAGATATCAAACATGTATGGTTACTTTTTGTACATATTACATTGCATGGATTTTTCAGTGAATTTTAGGTGATGAGGGAGGGAATGGTGACTGCACCAGGTCCATCATGCGGACCGTCAGCACAGAGTGTGAACCCCAGTGTGCTGCGTCCTGGATGTTGCTGCTATATGCAAGAGATAGCTCCCGTTGATTACTGACACCAGGCCCACAGTTCCTCTCTAGGGGGGCCCAGACACACTGGCACCAGGCTTACAGTGTGATAGTAGCAAATTTGACCGTGCTCCACGAATGTAATAGACATCACGAGTTTCTTCCTCGTTAATTCACTCTTTACCAGAGCCTCAAACGCTATCACTTTGGTGCTTATTTCAAATCAAATCACTTTTATTGTCACATCACCACAGCACAAGTGCCTTGGTGAGTGAAATTCTTACGAGCGTGCTCCAGACAGTGCAAAAAAAACAACAACAATTTACATATGGACAGTACGTATTTACAGACTGTACAGAAGACTGTGCAAAATACACATACATATACTCAGTACACACAGTGTACTATAAAGACATACTTAGTTATCAATACACATTATACACTGTATGTACACATCTACATTATGTACACATCTATACATAGTAATATGTGAAGGTGCAACAGATTATAAATTTACAGCAGATGGTTGTGCAACAGATAGTTGTGCAAAGGTGCAACAGATTATGCATATGCAATGTGGATGTGTTTGTATGGTGTCCAGTGATAGCAGATGTGTTAGTGCAGTGTGCGTGTAGTCCGGTAGAACTGTGTTAAAGTGCAGTGCATGGCATGTTGTATGAGTGGGAGTGTGATGTAGAGAGTTATTTCTGATTGTTCATTAGCCTGATAGCCTGAGGGAAAAAGCTATCCCTCAGTCGGCTAGTGTGGGATCGGATGCTGCGGAGGCGTCTCCTGAGGGCAGCAGAGAGAGCAGTCTGTGGGACGGCTGGAGTCTTTGATAATCCTCCGGGCTTTCCTTGTACACCGCCTGGTGTAGATGTCCTGGAGGAGGAAGCTCACCTCCAACAATGTGGCGGGCAGTTCACGACCCTTTGCAGAGCCCTGCGGTTGCCAGCGGTGCTGTTTCCAAACCAGGCGGTGATGCAGCCGGTCAGGATGCTCTCCACAGTGCAGGTGTAGAAGGATCTGAGGATGCTGGGGCTCGTTCCAAACTTCCTCAGCCGTCTTAGGAAGAAGAGGCGCTGATGTGCCTTCTTCAGCACTGCATCTGTGTGAGCAGACCATGTGAGATCCTCGGTGATGTGAACGCCGAGGAACTTAAAACTGTTTACCCGCTCCACAGGTGTCTTGTCGATGGTGATGGGTGTGTGTTCTCTGCTCTGTCTCCTGAAATCCACCACCAGCTCCTTGGTCTTGTCGATGTTGAGTGAGAGGTGGTTCTCCTGACACCATTTAGTCAGGGTACTCACCTCCTCTCTCTGTAGGCCGTCTCATCGTTGTCAGTGATCAGGCCTATCACCGTTGTGTCATCAGCAAATTTGGCGATGACATTGGAACTGTGTGTAGCTGTACAGTCATGTGTACAGGAGTACAGGAGTGGGCTGAGGGCGCAGCCCTGCGGAGCACCAGTGTTGAGGTCAGGGAGATGAGGTGTTGTTGCCCATTCTGACCACCTGACTTCTGCCTGTCAGGAAGTCAGGATCCAGCTGGACAGAGATCTATTCAGTCCCAGAGTCTGGAGCTTACGCAACCAGTGTGGCATTTTAGTTGGTATTCGACCTGAAGTCTTCGTATGGTGCCCTTATTAAATATTTTAGAAATCTAAAAGTGATTGATTTCAAATTTTATGGCTTGGGGATGTGTTTTACTTTTAAGTGAACGCACCTGGTGATAATCTGCTGAGTGTTTGATGTTTCATGTCTATCTTAGGACGTAATTGCAATAAAATAAACCAAAAATGCTTTATTTCTCTTATTCGTTCTCAAGTTTCACAAATCGTTCAACTGCAAAGTTCTCTGCACATGATCTTCCCACAGGCAAAATCCCAGCAAAAGTAGCAGTAGTCAAATTAGAAGATAGCAGCAGGGAGACAAGAGAAGAAGAAAAGTGAGGATTTACTCCCAAGGTTAGGACTAATAACAAGGGTGGCAGCATGGTGGCGCTGTTGAGTCGCTACACTTAGGGGGTTGGTTTTGCTGTTTAAGTAGGGTAAAACACACCGGCCTAAGTATTGAGAAAACCCTAATTTTCTTTTGGAGTTTTGTTAATTAGAGGTTAAAGTTTTTATGCCCTACGCGGGTTGAGGAATTAATTTGGTCCAGTGGTGCCCAGCAGCAAGGACCTCCCATCCGAGCGCACCAGGTGAGCTCCTGTAAGGGAACACTCCGTCCCTGTCGTATTGCAGTGAGCCTCTCAAACAGCCCTGGCTTTTGGCACAACCGGGCTGGGACTCGGGTGAGGCACGTCAACGACTGCTGGCATGGCATGAAGAGGGACGGGGCTAAATCCCGGGGCTGTCCGTCAGCGTGGACCTGAAGTCCGACGTACCTCATCAATAGTTACCCGGGATGGTATATCCGCACCTTTGCCCAGTCAGCCTGCTGACTCCTCCGATTCCTAGGCCTGCTGCGTGCCATCACTTTGCAATACTAGAACGGAAGTATTCAGTCCCCCAGCCTGCACCAAGTTACGTCCAGAACAAGTGGCTCTGCTTGCTGTGACCCACGATGGAGGCAATGTCACTTCATGTAAATATGGTAATATTATTAGAAAATACGGGATTAGTTTCCATTGTTATGCTGATGACACTCAACTATATATCTCAACAAAACCAGATGAAACCTCTAAACTATCTAAGCTAACGGAGTGTGTTAAAAATATAAAAGATTGGATGACCAGTAATTTTCTCCTATTAAATTCAGATAAGACAGAGATATTACTTATTGGACCTAAAAACAGCACACAGAATCTCGTAGATTACAATTTGCAACTAGACGGATGTAATGTTACTTCCTCTACAGTTAAAAATCTGGGTGTTATATTAGACATAACATATCTTTTGAAAATCATATTTCCAATGTTAAAAAAACAGCATTCTTCCATCTTAGAAACATTGCCAAGCTACGGAACATGTTAAGTGTTTCTGATGCAGAAAAGTTAGTTCATGCATTCATGACCTCTAGACTGGACTATTGTAATGAACTGCTAGGTGGTTGTCCTGCATCTTCAATAAACAAACTACAGATAGTACAAAATGCTGCGGCTAGAGTCCTTACCAGGTCAATAGTCCTGATAGTCCTATCTACTATCAGGACTAAGTAAAGGGAACCCTATAAAAATTTAGTTGAGTTAATCAGATAACCTAAGGAGATGAAGTAAGGCCTAGAACCAGACTTGTGTTGCGAATGAAATTAGAATTTCAAATTAGAGATTGTGGTTTCTAATTCACATTTAATGTTATCATTAATGAAAAACCAACAGCTAATAGGCTAATACCCGTTAAAAAAAAAAAAAAACTTTAAACAAATGTGTGGTGAGGGGGGCGTGGGAAGGCAAAAGGCTGCAGCGGGAGAACGGGTGCGGAGACGAGCGGTGATAAGGAGGTCAAGTGAATAATGACTAACACCTGTTTCTAATTCCAGTGATTGGGGAGAGACGAGATAAAAGTGCCCCACAGACCTGGGAGTGGGAGAGAGAGAGAGATGCAAAGCCAGCAGAGTCTGTGCACCGTAGGATTGACTGTGAGAAACTGTGAAGGCAGAGAGCCCGCAGCAATTTTGATTTTGTTTATTTGTTTGCTTATGAGAAATAAAGCTGTGTTACTCGCCACCCCTGCATTCCTCGTCCATCGTCTTATTGAAATTTGCTACAAAATATTTATTAAAACCACCTGTGAGATCGCTAGCCACTCTGACGATTAGTTATAATCATACAACCAGTTTATTAACATTGCATTTGTTACAGTCCTTTTAAATGGGATGAGAGATAAAAGATAAGAAGAGTAAAAGAGAGATGATAGGAACAGTCTGAGCTAAAGTTCAGCTGTAAAGGGTTAACAATTCAAATCACACTGCAAACATACACCGCTTTGAATCCAGCAAATGTTACAAACTAACCACTAGCCTTCAATGTTAATAGCTTCGCAGAGGCTTCGATGCTACTCATTAGCTTCAGTTAGCTTAGCTAACATCATTTACAAAAGTTCCAAAAGGGCGCTGGGTCTGAGCCTGCACTAGCAAATGTTCCTGAAAGAGTCTCTGAAGACTTCCTGGTTGAGCTGTCACTCAACACACACCACATCCTGGTGACACACACCAGGATGTGAGTTATGCACAGTTTCAGTACATAACCGGAGCTGTAAGTGTGTCTCACACTTCAAAATCAACAAGCACTATTTATATTCTTATCTTTTTATAGCACTGACAATCTTAAATCGTTTTGGGGGTGATATTAATTAATCTACAGATTAATTATTAATATAACAGCATTATTGAGCGCTAACAATCTCAACTCATTTAAAGCTAGATTAATTAATCCACAGATTAATTACTAATATAACAGTGTTACTGAGACTTCGGTGAGTCTCAGTTCTGGTGTCAGTCTGTTCTGACAGACAAAAGCAGTGGATTTATGAGCGCAGAGCGTCTTGAGTGCACTCGTTTAGTGAATCAAAAAGAGGCGACATATAGTTCACACCAAATTGTTGCATTTACCATGACCATTCATATGAAATCAAACTAAACATATTTCACACATGTTAGTACCTTTTCCTGCTAAAACACACAAAGGGTTCAAATTAAAGATTATAAATAACACATCATGCATATGATACTAAAAGTCTAGTGATTCATCTGCAGGGGAAAATTATGCATTCAAAAGATTACAAAAATACCATCGGTTCCAATAACACAGCAAAATGTATTTAATTTCATAAAATACTACCGGAATATATTTATTTATTTTATTTTTTATTTAACCTTTATTTAACCAGAAGAGACTCTCTGAGATTAAAAATCTCTTTTGCAGGAGTGTTCTGGCCAAAATGGACAGCAATACATCAGTTTCATCACAACATGTTACAACACAGACAGACTAGAGACACTTAAAAACAGTTACATGTCATTGAGTCAATTTCCATTTGCCGAATAACTCTTTTGAAAAGATCCAAAGACATCAAACTTTGTAACTTCAAATTCAATTGCAGATGATTCCAGTCAGGCGACTGCGTATATAAAAGCCTTTTTCCTAATTCAGATCGGACAAAAGGAACAGAGAGTATAATAGTTCTGTGAGCGAAGGAAGTATTTCTCAACAGCTTTCTGTTTTATAAGACAGCAGAGATATGAGGCAACATCCCCAGAATGGCTTTATAAATAATTAAATACCAGTGCATTTTTCTTCTGGTAAGCAAAGAAGGCCAACCTACTCTGTTATATAATACACAGTGATGAGTTGAGGGTTTACAATCTGATATCAATCTTAAAGCACCATGATAGACGGCATCTAAAGAGGATAGAAGATATGATGGTGCAAACTGATACACTACATCACCATAGTCAAGCAAGGGTAGAAAAGTAGTGGTAACCAATTTCTTTCGTACATTGAATGAAAAACAAAACTTGTTCCTAAAATAGAACCCAAGCTTAATTTTCAATTTTTCTTCAGTTGAGTAATGTGAGAGCTAAAAGATAGGCGTCGTCCACAATAATGGCAAGATATTTGTACTCTTTTACTGATTCGATCACGGTACCTTGTAGGGTCTGAAGAGAGGATACATTTTATCAATTTTTTTAACCTGAGAACAACATATACTTAGTTTTATCAACATTCAGAACAAGCTTTAGATTGTAAATCCGTGATTGAATGACATCACAGGCTGACTGGAGCTTATAAAGGGCTTGTTGTCCAGAAGAAGCACTACAATACATGACTGAGTCATCTGCATAGAAATGAAAGTTGGCATCCTGAATGTCGTAATCAAGACAGTTTATATAAATGGTAAATAAAGGGGACCCAGCACAGATCCTTGCGGAATACCTTTGGCAATCTGCAATGAATCAGATAGTTTACCCTCAGCTTGTACACACTGAGTTCTTCCACTTAAATTGTTTTTAAACCAGGGAATAACATCACTTGATAAACCAACACTCTTTAATCTATGCAGCAATATTTCATGATCCACTGTGTCAAAAGCCTTTGATAAGTCAATAAAAAGTGAAGCACAAAAATCACCATTATCGATCGAGCCCACGATATCATTTAGAACTTTCAATGCAGCTGTTGTAGTACTGTGTTTTTTACGAAACCCAGATTGATTAATAGATAACACTTTGTTTACGTTCAAATAACATGTCAACTGTTCACTAATAAGGCTTTCTAAGATCTTTGATAAAACACAGAGCTTTGAAATTGGTCTGTAGTTATCTAATATAGTAGAATCTCCCCCTTTTAATAGAGGAACAACAAAAGCAGATTTCCAGATTTCCGGAATAACACCGGTAGTTAATGATAGATTAAAAATATAAGTCAGAGGAGATGTAATAAAGTATGTTGCTAATTTCAAATAAACAGATTCCACACAATCAGGGCCTGGTGATTTGTTTGTATCAAGTAATTTGAGTGCTTTATAAACGTCAGAATTCTTAATTTGTTTAAATCTAAATTCATCCTTGTTTAAACAGATTTCTGCTTTAGTAAAATCAGAATCACAACATGCTAAATTATGTGAATCAAATAAAAACCCGGAGGCAACAAAATGCTTATTAAAACAATTAAGCATTTGTTCTTTATCAGATATGCTAGTGGAATCCATATTTATACATGAAGGAAAACTAGAGGTGTTTTTACTGCCGCTTATCAACTTTATGTTTTGCCCAAATTTCTTTGGATTATTAGCATTAAGGGTAGAATTTGCAATTAAATAATCAGCCTTAGCCTTTCTAATAGCGACTGTACATTTATTCCTAAGCTGCCTAAAATAAATCCAGTCAGAGCTTAAGTCAAATTGTCTAGCTTTTGCCCAAGCAACGTCACGCTCTCGAATAAGAGCAGATAGGGCTTCAGAAAACCCTTTAAAAAAAAGAGATGATTTGTTTTGTTTTCTCTCTCAATGGCATTACATTGGCTTGAACAAAAAAAAAAATCAATTTAGAGACACCAGGCTCCAAGATGTGCATGGTAAGTCTCCACATGGGTCCTTTGGTCTTAAATGCAGTTTGATCCAATTTAAATCCATTAAAAGTCTTAAATATCTTTAATGGAATGAGAAAAGCCTTAGTTATGTTTTCAAGAGTTCTTTACTTTGGAGAGAGAATAAAAGGAATTGTAAAATGGCTCAATATGATTATGAAAGGGGTTAAGGCCCGTTCAGACCAAGAGCGATAACTTTAAAGATAACTAGGTTCGTCTATTTGTTCTAAGTGCACTCGTCTGCCACTTTAAATTCTCAAGGTCGTTATAGCAAGACTGATTCTGATTGGGTGTCAATGTATTTATCATTCATCGGCTGGAAAAATATAATTCTGAAAGTGATACCAACGATATTGTTTCTGCATTTCTAAAAATCTTTCTCAATATTAAAGAATGCTTTTTAGAAATATATTTTTATCGTTATCTTTAGAGTTATTGTCCTTTTAGTTCACTCAAAAATAAAGATTTTGACATTTATTCACTCACATGTTGTTTCAAACCTGTATCAGTTTCTTATGAAGTTTTTATTAGCAAGGTTTGTTGAACAGAGTAGGCTATTAATAATAAAAATGTTCTAAACATACTTAGACTCATAGCATTGATCATGTTACAGTGTACATTCATATTACTTTTATTGTTTTATATAGAGCAAAATTTAAATACAATGAATTCATTCTGGGGTAATATTTTTTTTTAAGTAGTAATACTTAAATTTTTCCAGTATAAAATAAACGGTCTTCTCCAAAGGTGAGATCTTCAAGCAGCTGCACTACATCTCCTTTTAACGCTGGCAAATGCACTTCTACTTATGACACTAGAAATGTTCCTGTACATTTTGGGCACTAGGTGTTACGTGTATGTTTCTACCCCATTTGCCCTCATTTGGTTTTGTTCCAGTTCCTATCATTAATTATTTATTAGTTAATCAATGTTAAGTCTGCTCACCTGTGTTCATTAATCATCTCGTTTGTTCCTTTTGGTTCTTGTGGCTTATAAGTCCTCAGTTCTCCCTTATCCTCTGTCCCAGATCAATTTTTTAATGGAAAATGTGTTGATGTTAAATAGAAGTATCTCTAAGCCTAATCAGTTGTCTAAGTCTTCATGAGCCGTTAGTACAACCCCCACCGTAACACTGGGCTTCCTATACATTAAAGACAAAAATGTATGCAAGACAAGTTTTGTAAAATAAGAATTGATAATTAACTATGTTCATTTTAACTTTTGCTTGTGTACTTACTGAGGGCGAGTGCAACATTTGATGATGTTGAATGAGGTCTTAGGTTTTGCCTTGAAGATGTTGCCTCCTCAACCAACACCAAATCTTCTTCCTGCAAACAGAAGAGGAAAATGCGATGTTGTACTGATAGGATTCTAAGCTGTTGGGGTAGTCACAAATAACAACACCGCTTAGAAGTCAGGGGCATTTTGAAATGTGGAAGCTAGTTTATTAAAAGGTCTTCAAAGCAAAGTCTCTGCAAGGCTACAGTGGTACTGGCTTACAAGTCCTGATAATCTTTCATAACTATTGAAGTAATACTTTTGAAGTATTCGCAATTGCCAGTGCATATTACAAAGCAAACCTGTAATTAAAATGCACAATACACAGTCTTGCAGACTAGGGTGAAGTCAGAATGTACAGACATTGGTCCCAAATCATTGTATTTTAGAAAAATTTGAATGGCAAACTGTAAGTTAATGGGCACGGCATGATTTTGAACAGCTGTTGGGTGCCGCGAATAGACTTGAGTGTGCATACTGACATAATTTATGAATCATAACCCACCAAATGGGCTAGTGATTTGATGAGCGTTACTGGTGTCACTGGAGCTATTTATTATAATCTCTGAAAATATTGGCCTGACGCTTTACTATTGGGGGATCTGTCAGTATAATGTATAATCATATTTTCTGCGTTAACATGAATTGTCTTGCTGAAATGTTCACAAACAATAGTTTCTACCAAATCCTCAGAGCATACAGGACTGAGCCGGGGGAATCTGTTGGCTCATGCATTTTGTTGGCCCTTAGCCAGGTGAGTAAGACTGGGTGGCTTCTCAGTGTTCTGTGTGTGAGTGAGCAGAACAGGACACAGCAACACAATAAGGGGCCGCTCACATATCGCGTCTTTTGCACGCTCAAGTTCGTTATTTCAAATGTAGACGCGCGGTATGCGCGCTCATAATGGAAGCGACACGCTCGTTTTTTCCAGGCGCGTCCGCACCGCATCGAGATAATAACATCTCAACTTTTCAGAATGCCGCAAGCGCACCACGGGTCATGTGACGAAATTTCCTTCTTGTAACGGAGAGCGCACGCTGATGGTTGCTTAGCAACGACAAATGCCTCCGGGCGCAACTGCCCGAACGCTTTGGAAAAAGGAGAAAGCAGCGCCTAAGCGTTTTCCACGGGTTTTTAGGCACGATATGTGAACGGGCCCTAAATATGTATGTGTGTAGGGGAGGGGCGCTGTGACTAGCCTATCACAGAACGCAGACACAGTCAGCTACCCAATGAGAATGTTTATTCAATCCGAGCACAGATATTGACTCGTATTACTCGTATGATACTCGTACTCGGCAAAAGTGCTTTATCCGTACCGGATACTCGTTTCAGCCGAGTATCCGGCTCAACTCTAGAAACTATATTCTAGAATACTATGGCAAAGTTATTTGCTTTGCTTTTTCAAGCAGATTCCTTTTCATGAATATTTGGTGAGCTATATCATACTGTAACGTATATCGGCAGGAATTCAACTGTCTCTACACGTCACCGAAAGAATCAGCGTCTCTCTAAAACCCCTCCCCCTTTGCATCAGCGCAAAAGCGCGCGATTTCGTTCGGTCACAGAACAAAGAGAAGTGGCCACAAGAAAATATCCAAGAGACACGGTCATTTCATGACTTTCAAAACATCTACACAAAGAAATATATGGATATTTATGTGTACTCTTTCTCTCATATGCTTGTGGAATATGAATTATTTAGGAAAACGTGGGCTGATTTCTAATCGTGCTTTAACCTGGAATGTGTAGGTTGCAGTGTTTAGACTTTTATGAATGGTTGCAAAATTGTATGAATCAGTAAGTTAACGAATGTGGTGATATTATAAATGTGTAAACCTGATAAGAGTTTTAATACATGGGTAAAAGTTATTTTTCGTCACATGAAAGTGCCTTGCAAGAATGTCGTGCAGGCGGGGCTCCGCCCCGTACCGACGCTCTGATTGGACCAGCCGCCTGTAGGCGATGCCTAAACTTGGACAGTTTAAAACGATGCGAGAGTGCGCGCGCTCTCTCTCTTCTGACTCTCTTGACTCTCTTGAACATGGCTTGAACATCTCTGGAACTCCTAAAGCTGCGCCCTCCAACGCGCGCCGGTCCGCTGGACGCTCACCTCGGAGCCAACCATCGGAAGAAGTCTAAGACCGTGCCAGAGCCGTAACATCAAGGAGCAACGAATTCAACGACTGCAGCGCAGAGAGCTTTCCCGGTGACGTCACGCAGCAGTTTCAAGTCTCCACACGAGAGCAACCGAAGAAGCACGAATCGACCACGTGACACCCGAAACAAAGAACTGAACTCACGCGTGGAAACCAAATCAAAGATCCATCCTGCTCAAACCAACACAAGCAAGTAACAAACCAAACATTCCTAACTCTGACTGTACTGGTAAAAATTGATCTGAAGGCAGTAACAAAGCAGACGCAGTTGTTCGTGATCTTTTGCTGGTTAGTTAAGTTATAAAATAGAAAGAATGGTATTCTTTCAACAGTTAACCTCAAAACTCTCGTATGTGTGTGCATGTTTGTGCCTTTATTAGGTAATCCATTTATGTTAGAATAGCAATATCACGAATAAACCTTGTTCCATTTTTATAAAGAATTGTCTCTGGAATGTGATTAAGTATTTTCGTCCTTATTTGCCAAAGATAACGTTACCTAGCTAATAACTTGATAAATTATTAATTTCGTTTTATTGTTACGGGGCCACGGGCAATAGAAGCGAGACTTAATAAGAGATATACTGATGTAGTAATCGCTGGGCCAGTACTCAAAGTATAATCGTAAATTAAATATTAATATTACTTGATCAAGCAATAAATAATATTTAATAAATAATTCCGGAGCTGAAACAATAGCTCTATATTAAACTGTTTTTACAATACACTTGGAAAATTATGAGCTATATCACCACTTATCCACACTAGGTGGTGTGACAACTTAGCTTGCAAGATGAGACAAAATACAGATACTTGGTTCACTAGAACGAGACAATATTTTAATACTGTTTTAAGAAATTTTCAATCACAAAATATTTGTCTTTTAATTACAAAAAGTAAAACAATGCAGATGTATTTTGAAATCTTTTAACTAATCTAGGGCTGTAACTAATGATTATTTTGATAATAAAGTAATCTACTTATTCGCTCATATAAAATATCAAAACAAGTAATTACATAGTTTTATTGAACAACACTGTTAAAATACATACGATTTAGATTTAATTCCGATTCCTGAGCACATTGAGTCCATGGTGAAATAGGCCTAGCAGAGGCTGTACTTCCTTCGCCAGCTGAAGAAGTTCAACCTGACACAGGAGCTGTTGATACAGTTCTACTCTGCCATCATTGAATCCATCCTCTGCACATCAATAACTGTCTGGTTCAGCTCAGCTACCAAATCTGACCTCAGAAGACTCTGGAGGGTAGTCCATACTGCTGAGTGAATCATTGGTACAACCCTCCCCACTCTCCAAGAACTGTACTTATCAAGAGTGAGCAAAAGGGCTGTCAAAATCACTCTGGACCCTCACATCCAGCACACTACCTCTTTGAACTGTTACCATCTGGTCGACGCTACAGAGCTCTGAGCACCAGACCGACCAGACACAGAAACAGTTTCTTCCCTCAGGCAATCCATCTCATGAACACTTGACATTAAATGTGGAAAACACAGCACTATTATACATTATTTATTCACCACACATACTTTTTTCATTTTAAATTTGTACATATCAGACCTGTACACACATAAATCTCTATATTATATTTTGTGTTTTTGTAAATTTGTACATTGCCTATTTGCATATTTGTATATTATTCTTTTATTATCTGTGTTCTGTCCTGTTGCTGTCATTCTGTTGCACTGTGGAGCTTCTGTCACTATAACAAATTCCTCATATGTGTAAACATACCTGGACAATAAAGCATATTCTCATAATGCAATATGCCTATGCATAATACAAACTTAACCAACTTAAAGCTGCAGTCCATAACTTTATTTGTGTTCAAAATTTACAAAATGTACAGGTGCATCTCAATAAATTATAATGTCGTGGAAAAGTTTATTTATTTCAGTAATTAGACTCAATTTGTGAAACTCGAGTATTAAATAAATTAAATGCACACAGACTGAAGTAGTTCAAGTGTTTGGTTCTTTTAATTGTGACTATCTCTGTAAAATGCTGAGTACATCATGTTGTTTTCATATTCCAGACTACAGTGAAAACGTTACCAACATCATCACACATGTGAGAATGGCCGTAAAAGAGCCTGAACGAGCAAACAATGTATGGTCTGAATGGTTAGCAGATTTGTGGGGAGGATGGGGATATTGGCTGTGTAATACTGTATTACCTATTGTGGCGGAAGGATTACTGCTGTTGCGCCTACCATGAATTTTGTTTGTATCCAGCTCAGTACAGAGACTGGTGAAATTAAAGTTGCTGTTAATCCCTGAAGACAAGATTTTGGATCTAGGTGAAGAGAAAACAAGTGACGGGGAAACGACAAGCAGTGGAAGTTATAGTGAAATGTTTTAAATGAGTTTAGACAATATTTATGTACTCGAAACATGGAGCGTTTGGCCAGTGTTTAGTCCATTTATGTCTATACTGTTTACTTGCTTGAATTAGGGTCTGTCCCCACACAAACAGCCTTTACATGCTTTTGTAACTTCTTTCACGAATTTAAGAGAGGGATCATTTATACCAAAATCAAAGATGAAGAGTATAAATATGATGTAATAGCTTAAATTAGCTTTATTATTATTGTAAGTTTATTACATTTAGTCCTGATATAGTAGTGATTCATTTTTGTTATAATTAGTTATCAATGAATGATAAAACGAATAAAAAAATCTTTTTTTTTTGTATGATTTTATAAGCTAATGGAAACCTTATGTAGTGCATGCTTTTCGTAGAAGTGCAATGTAATCAAAGTAAGAAATGAGTTGGGGCCTAAAGAAAGATATATGGATGACAAGACGTCCGCATAGGTAATTGAGATCACACTGGAGCGTGATTAAGACATTTCAGAAGGAAATTGAGATCACGTGGGAATTACAGTACAGTAGGGCTGCAACAAACAATTATTTTGATAATTGATTAACGATTATTAGAACAATTAATCACCTTCTCGTCGATTATTTCACTGATTATTTAGTAGACTTTGATTGATTATTCAGCTTTTGCATTTAGTTAAAATATTAAGTTATAGATGAAGAGTTCAGATGCAAAAGCAATTTTTCAATGTAGATATAAATGTTGTTTTGTCAATGTTTATTTCTGTATTATTGATAAAATGACTTAAAATCTCTCCAGTAATTTCACTTTAATGGCAATCTATATGCCCTTTTCTATGAAATCCAAGTGAAATATCTGAACATAAATATAGGAACGTGAGGAAAATGCACATTTTAGAAGAAAAAAATTCAGATGGTACTTAGAGGCTTTTGCATCTGAACTCTTCACATATTCTGACACAAATAAAGGTCATTTCAGCTTTAGAAAAGCATATTCGAGTAATAGTTATCGATAGCGTCCATTTTCGAAGAAATATCAATTCTAATTCGTATTCCAGCTTTGAAACGCGTCATCTATTTCCAGAAGAATATCTGCACTGAGCAGCCACGTTCAGTTTTAATTGTAGTGTCTTATCTCTAACTGAACTAAATGATTTTTTTTTACTATTAAAAAAATAAAAATGATGGTGAGGGACAGTGCCGCGGTGGCAAGTAGCGTAACCAGTGTTGCGGCTTAACACTGGTATCACCGCCAACACAGCAAGCCTAGTGTGAACTCGGCATCAGCCACAAGAGAGAGAATGCCAAGACGGGACCGACAGACATAGACAAAGGATATGACTGGGAAAAGGATACAAGCTCTGCAGTTTGTATAACGTTATACAGATGTCCACCTGCGATCACTGCTGTGAAAAAGAAAGACTTACTCTGCACAAATGGCAGTCCCTCACATTTGTATGTGGACACCAAGCTTTACAAGTCAGCCAGTCAGAGTAGTCTACTGTTTCATCTACAATTCACAATTCCATCTGAAACTTTCTTTATGACACATTCATTCTAATTCACACATTCATAGTTCTAATCCATAAAATCAACATTGTATTTACTTTATTTATTGTCTATTAACTGACATATCACTTGATACTTACTGATATAAAATTATAATTAAACTTTATTTAGAGTACTACTTATGCACAATGCACATTTCTCAATATTACACCTAAAATGGGTTTTAATGTTACTATTGAAGATGACTATAATCTTCGAATAATATCGGCCTGTAAATGCTACATAAAGGCCATATTGGTCTTTAAATGCTAAATGAATTGAACTTGAAGTATAATTACAATAGATTCACTTTTAACACAATCAAATATTCTTCGGTATCTCTTTAGTCACTACTTTCTTACAATTAAAGTGCATTAAGTACAAAAATAGTTGTTCCAATTTAGCAAACTTTAAGTATACCAGTTAAGTGATATGTTAAGTGATATTTGTAGTATAGCATGCAATAAATGTATTTCAAATAGATTTTTGTAAATTTATTTTTCACTAGGGATGGGATTTGTAAAGGCTTTTCAGTCAACCATTTGACCAGATTGTTAAGTGACTGAGATTACCATTTCAGTAAAATTAATCACATTCAATTAACTAATTTGATGTAAGGGATTTTTTATATGTGATATTTTATTTTATCACAATGGATTGTTGTTTCTTTTAAACTCATGAATGTAATAGCTTGTTCATATTGTCAGCAGATGCGCCCATATTTTTATACACCAAATGTAATAAAATATTGGTGCCAAAAAGCGTGATTAAAAAAAAAAATATATATATATCATTTTTTTCTGAACAAATGTCAAAATAGTTTCCACTAAGTATACTGTTATCCATATATGTACACATTTATATTATAAAAGATTTAAATCAGTATATGAAATCAGATCAAACTATGGTAAATTTTTGTTTTGGCCCTCCTGTAAAGTCGATGAAATGTCACTTTCTCACCCCTCCTTGTGTTCCTTTTATTTCTCAGTTGCCACTCCTACTTGTGCTGTCATAATCTTGTCAACGCCCACTTTGGTGTATTTGTGCTTTAAAAGGCAGCTCTGCTCACCATTTAGATCACTTTTCCCAGCAGAGCCACGGGAAGCTGATTAAGAAACACTTGCATTCTCCAGCCTCTCACTCCTCCAGTCATTGTTCAAAATGAGCAAGATTGTTGTTTATACCGAAGAGAGCTTCAATGGCAGAAAAAGTGAATTAAAGAATAATGTCCATGACTTAGAAGAAAGGGGCTTCAACAAAGTCATCTCATCCATACAAGTTATTGGCACACCATGGGTAGCATATTATAACAAGAATTTCACTGGAAAGCAGCGGGTATTTGAGGAAGGAGAGTACGCTACCCTTGAGGACAAAGGAAGGTTTTCTTCCTCAAGATGATCACAGATGACCTGGAGAACCCTGAAATCCAGTTGCTTGAGCATGTGAACTATGGGGAAGGGCGTGACCCTACGCAGAGAAACCAATCTTCACGACTTTGATTTCAGTGACATCGCTTCTTCCCACAAAGTGAAAGGTGGTGTCTGGGTGCTATACGATCATGTCAATCGTCAGGGTGCCCAGCTTGTGTCTTTCCCTGGTAATCAAGTTCCCAGCTATCTCCCGCTCTCCTTTAACGATGCGGTCAGCCATGTGCGTCCTTGCTGCCGAAGCCATAGACAGCATCATTCAAAGTACACTCTCTGCAGCTGAATATTACCTTTTGGAAAGAAGGAGGCAGGTGGTGGGGAATGACTGATCTTGACAAGACACAATGACTGTGACTTCAAAAAGTTGGGAAAAAATCATGCAATTAGATTAAACCTTAAAATATCTGTGTAAAGACACTGCACATGTTAGTTTGGGAGATGTTATATAATAAAGATACATATTTTAAGTTAATGGTTGCTTGACTTTTCATCAATACCCATCGGTATCAGTAAATATATGCAATAAGATACAGCTTTGGAATTATTACAGATCTGCTACAGGTCTTATTGTGTATTTCCTCTGTTTGATGAGAGTGAAATATCGAAATTTTGGATTTATATTATTCTGTGCAAGAGACCAAAAATGCTGTTTTAGTCTGTCGACTTACAGACTCTTAAAATGTCAAAATAAAGACTTAAATATTTTCTATTTCTAATATCACATTTTCATTTTCATCTTTTATCATGTCAAACATTTTAGCAAAAAATAGTAATTTAACTAAGCAAAGCATTTACACAGTGGTGGTTCAATTCACATCTCAGAAGTTACAGCAAAATATAACCAAATGAACAGATCAGTACAGGCAGTACTGCTGATAGTACTGCTGAAATATGATCAAAATGATAGGTCAGTTGAAAATCCCAAAGATCGTTACATTTGAATCTACATTTACATGTATGCCTTCTGCAGATGCTTTTATATGGATCGAACCCATGACATTGATGGTGCTAATGTCATGGTCTATTTGAACACCAGGAAACAACCTCATTGTTATTTGGTACATCTGATATCACATAAAGGTGTTGAAAAGGGATAGTTCATACACATATTTCATATTTTGACCCTATTTCATGACCATATTTTTTTGCATGTACAAAATAACAATAACAACTTCTTTAGTGCTCCACAGAAGTGCATAGAGGTTTGGTCTAGCTCAGGGGTCTCCAAACTCAGTCCTGGAGGGCTGGTGTCCTGCAGAGTTTAGATTCAACTTTCCTCATCACACCTGCCTGGAAGTTTCGAGAATATAGTAGATTCTAGTAAATTTTTTGAAAGCCCTACTCCTGTCTGTCAAGCCAGACTTGGTGCAATTGGATGCTTCTGCAGAGGTCAGGCATGGATCCCCTTCCCACCGGTGGATCTCGAACACGAGATTATAAGAGATAACTTTGAGTTGAAATAAAATAAGTAATGCATTCAAGAACAAGTACCATGTGAGGACAAGTTCCTACCCTCTCGAGAGCCTCCAATATGACCATGTTTGTGAAATCATTCACAAATTAAATAAATCTGGAAATAAATAAATGTTGAGATAATGCATGAATAAATAAAAAAATAAAATAATGTATAAATAAACATGGAGATAAATAATTGTGGAAATAAGTTTCATAAATACATAAATTAATTAATACATTTTGAGAAATGTAATACATAAATAACGAAATAATATATATAATTTGCAAATATTTGTAAAAAATAATATTTTTTCATTTCTTTATATATGTCAATATGTATTTCCCTGGGAATAAAACTCTGCCATTTGTTTTATCATTTCCTTTATGTAAATATCAATGCACTTTCGGGATTGAAGACGCACGCGGCTGCGTGAGAGCAGGACTTTTATTTTGATCTGGTGGTATGACGTCATAAGTATGCGTCACGCTCCTGCGTCTCTGAGTTTCAGCTAAAGAAAGGTTTGTGGTCTTCATTATTTAAAGTGTTTGAATTCTGTTTTGTATGGTTTACAAGCGAGGTGAGCGTTATAATTATTGAGTGTAACATTGTAATAATTGATCTAATACTAATGAGTGTTGTTTTGTATGCGTAAAGCGCATCCACACATCAATTGAATCAGTGGCTTCACAAAATGACCTGCTGCTCAAAACTATGTAAATGCAACAAAAACAACAAATACAAACGTGTAATGACAACTATTACAAACAACTGCAAATGTGTTTTTGTTGTTGTAATGACAAGCTTAAAGTACAATAGCAATTTTTAAAAGTGGAATTGGTTAAATGTAATATACTTATCATTAAATACCTAATGTTAATCAAAATTGTAACTGACTAACTTATTGATTGAGACACACCCAGAGATTTAATTAAATTTTCTTTCTTTCAGTTAATTATTCTCATCTTAAACAGGACAAACACTGAAAACTCCTGCTGAAGCGACTATTATACACCTGTCACTATTATAAAGATGGCGTTTATTAAAGAGGAGAGTGACGACATAAGGATTGAAGAATCGGTGTCAAACATGAAGAACAAACAGGTTGGTTTTCATTCTCAAAGCTGTACGGTCCTTTACATTTTCTCAATGTATTTGCCTTTGGCGGTGTTTTTGTACACAGACTGCCCTCCTGCAGCTTTCTTGTTTTAAAAGGATTTCAGCTTTATTTATTGCTTCATTTAAGTTCTCTTAAAGGCTATTTTCTACTTCTATTTCAGTTTTCAGCATTTAAAGGGTTGTGTCTTATTTAATATATAAATGTCCATGTTCGCTGCTAGGATTGAGTAACATTTTTGCTGGCGTGCAAAATAAACTCTGGCGACAGCAGTTGCTTTCACCCGACTAGGGCTGCTCCCTAATAGTCAACTAAATGTAAGTTTCGTTGAGAAGAGGCTTAGTCGACTACATTTTATTGGTCGCAGAATAAAATGGTCTGTGTCAATGACGGAGAGATAATTAACAGCTGGTCCTTGAAGTAATTACAGTATATTGGGCAAGAAACTCAAATATTTTATTAATGAATAATCATTCATTATTCTCACACGTGGCTTATAATCTGTAAGTCAGTCTCTCCAGGATTGTTGCGATCGCTGAATTTATCGCAAAAATCAAGCAAACGCCGCAATTTTCAAAAAAGGCTCGCAAATTTTCATAATTGCCAAATAAATTTCAGCAGATTTGGGCCGTCCCCATGACGTCATCATAGCGTGCATTCAGTCAAAGAAAGGTTGTTTCTCAGTTTGAAAAATGCCTGCGTTCTCATCATGACCGATTTACAAGAGCTACATCGGACAAACGAGAGTGGAACAAAACTACAACTTTTGTCCATTGTTAGATGCTAGTTTAATGATGCTGTGGCATGACATGGCATATGTAGAAATGTATGTAAGCCAAGATTTTAAAAAGAGCTTTAAATGTATTATGTATATGCTAACATTTTATCACACCAGGTGCGAATTACAAATTGTATTCTATGTTTGATTTGAATTCACTTCCTGACTAAGAGGTGTCGGGGCAAAGGTGCTTGAGATCGTTTCCTGACCATTTGGGCTTGGGACAGCTGTGCTTTTGTCTCTATGATAATGGTAAGATCAATGAGTCAGACTACTGAGAGATTCAACCTTTGTTAGGTTTATTGGACCACGGAAGTTTCCTGTAACTAACTAACGCCTCCTCAGATGTTTGCGTTCTTTGATGTTTGTCTCCACCTCAAAAAGTCCCTCCTCCAAAAATACCTATAAGACAACCTGTAAATTACTTAAGAGGAGATTTTCGATGACTACAGATACCAATGACATGTCATAGAATAAAGAAATTCTGCTGACAATCCAATCCAAAGTCTCCTGGTCTTCTCTTCTGAGTTTTCTACTTTAGAAGAACAGAGTTTTCAACAGATGCTGCCGTGACCCGGATAGAGTTCCAGCTTCCTCACCTGAAAAACTTCAAGCTCAAACAAAGATCTGCATCTTTTGGAATCCAGCGAAACTTCAAGCTGAACAAGGATTCCCAGACTGAATTTTTCTCTCAACCAAGTGTGGTGAGTGGCTGTCTCTAATCCAAAAGAACCTAAGACCAGTGTATCCTCTGTGCCGTCAGAGAAGAATTAACATACATCTGTAGGGTTTGTTTAACTAAAGTTTATCCTCTAAAGTTTTTTATTTTAGAGAAGAAAGTATCCTCTGTTCTTGTAGGCAGGGAAGTTTATCCTCTGTTTTAGGCAGGGAAGAGTTTATCCTCTAAAGTTTTTTATTTTAGAGATGAGTTTAACCTCTAAAGTTCTTCTTTTAGAGATGAAAGTATCCTCTGTTTCAGGCAGGGAAGAGTTTATCCTCTAAAGTTTTTTCTTTTAGAGATGAAAGTATCCTCTGTTTCAGGCAGGGAAGATTTGGCATTACGTGCTAAAAATAAGTTATCCTCTGTGTCAGGCAGGGAAGTTAAGTGTGAAGTGTTGGTAATTTGGAAAGTTAACAATAGTTAAGTTTTTTTTTTAACAAAGTGTACCCTCTGTTGATCAGAGAAGTTTTTGTTTTTGTTTTTTTTGTTTAGTGTTTGTTTAGTGTGGTACAGAAGAAACTTGCAAAATGGTCAGAATGAATGCTAGGCTGATTCCAACCACAGAAAAGATGGGTCTTGCGACTCCGTTGTGGTCAGATAGTGAATTCAAAACACTGTTAGGGGAACAAATGGACCTAATAGTCACTGAAAAAGTTAGACAAGAACTAACGCTGAAATATGAGATTCATCCAGACAAGACTTGGTCAGTAGATGAGTGTAAAAGGTACTAGGAGCAAGCATTCGTAAGAACAATGTGAAAGGCATTATCTGTTGTCACAGAGAATTCAGTGTAACGCTAGCGACACAACAGTCTCAGCGTAATTCAGAGCTAGAGAAACAGAACAATGAACTCCGCGAGAGTATCCACTTTGACTAAGAAATTGAACCTCAAGAAAGTTGCAGCAAACACTGATGTGAAAGTAAGTCAGCCTGATAACATTTACCCTGATTTACAAGCGTTCTTTGAAACAGATGTAGCTCTCCAATCAGTAACTGATGTGCCTGTAAATTCCGTCAATGTGTGTGGTGCGAGGAGAAGATCTCAGGGGATTGAGGAAACTAATAGTGTTCCTCTCAATTCTTCTGTTGTGCAAATACAAACTGTTGCCAAAACTTTAGGTCCTAAAGATATAGAGAGACTATCTCAGAGTTTACCAGCACGCACATTTTTCTGAATTTAGAAGAACACTGATCAGTAAATGCGTCTTTATGACATGTCGTTGGCAGAAGTCACGCAGCTGATGTCACAAATACTAACTGAATCTGAATTCAACAGTTTTGAATCTGCTGTCACTTCTGAACTGCGAAATGTCAGTAAGGGTGATTTAAGAGAAGGTATTTTGAAAATCCTAAAGAATATCTTAGGACCCAAAATAGATTGGTCTAGAATTACTACCTGTGTGCAAAGGAAAGAAGAAACTGTGAGTGAATATACTGAGAGATTTTGTCAGTCAGCTGTAATTTACAGTGGAATTGTTGATGACCCTGAAAGTGTACTAGATGACAAGGGACCCTGGTTCGTATCTGGTCAGATGGCCTTGTAGCCGAATACAGAAAAGCTTTACCATTCTTAGATCTAACTTGGTCTAACAGAACTCTCAGAAGTAACCTAGACAGGTTAGCTACATGGGAAAGAGATGCTGATGTCAAGGCAAAAGTAAGAGTAGCAGCAGCTACGTTTAACACAACGAAACAAGACAATAGATGGTCTAAAAGAGAAAGCAAATGCAAATACTGTGAAAAATTAGGACATTGGGAGAAAGAGTGTAGGAAGAAGTTGCAAGATAGTAAAAGAAATGCTATGCATAATTCTGCTCCTTCTCAGCCTGCACACAACCCTGAAGTAGTTCCGCCAGTGACCACTGAAACTGTGGTACAGATTGTTCAGGCTCTTCTAAGAGCACAACAAGACCAGGAAAAAACTAATTATTGGGGCTGTGGTAGCTACCTTTCCCTGTAATCCAACACAATGACCAAAGAATTTTTGTGAAAGGTAGCATAAAAGAAAGAGATTGATTTTTGCTTGATACAGGTGCAGAAATTACAGTAATTCCTACAAAATTGGCACAAGGTTTAAACATCCCATACAAGAAAACCAAACTTTGTTTAACTGGTGTAATAGGTGAAGATTCTGTTTTGTATGAAACTCCGCCCATAGAGGTACAATTTGGCCCAAAAACTCTGACTACACAATTGCTATCGCTCCATTAAATACAGGTGCAATTTTAGGCATGGATCTTCTGAGACAAATAAATCTAACTTTAGACATGTCCTCAGAATCTACTAGCATAAAAATTTCCTCAGCACAGATTTCTACCAATAATGCAACCCCTCCCGAGTATGCTTTCTTACAGAATCATCCAATTTGGGCTAAAGACAAGGATGATTGTGGGTTGTTGACAGGTGTAGAACCAGTTAAATTGACAGGAACTCCACCTCCGGTCACCAAACAATATCCGATTAATAAGGAAGCTATACAGGAATCAAACTTATTGTAGAAAATTTGCTGGACGCAAGGAGTGCTAGTTAAAACCAACAGTCCATGTAATTCACCCATATGGCCCATCAAGAAATCTAATGGGACATGGAGACTTACAATAGACTACAGAGTAGCCAATAAACATATTGAAAAAATCACCCCTAGTGGCAGATCCATCTACAATTTGTAATGGCTTACCATTAGATTGTAAGATTTTTTCAGTAATTGATATGTCTAATGGATTCTTTTCTGTACCGTTGCACTCTGACAGCCAGCCATGGTTAGCTTTCACAGTTGACTATGAACAATACCAGTGGACACGATTGCCACAGGGATTTCAAAACTCCCCAACCATATATCATCAGGCTGTCAGGCGTGATTTGTGTGACCCAGAATGTCCGGTAAAACAGTCCACTATGATCCAATATGTCGATGATATTTTGATTGCCTCAACAGATCATGAGGTACATCAAACTGAATTGGCATCATTGTTGAACTATTTGCATAAAAGGACACAAATGCAGCTTTCACAAAGCTCAAATCGCTAAAAAGCAAGTCACATTTCTGGGTCAAACAATTGGTGCAGGAAATAGATCCATTACACAGGATCGGCTTCAGTCAAAGCCATACCTCCGCCTAATACCATTAAAACACTCCGCTCATTTTTGGAACAACAGGTTATTGTAGACCTTGGATTGAAGACTATGCCTCGATTGCTCAGCCTCTCTATGATTTGTTGAAAGGCCATGGTAAAGATTCAGATACTGTTTGTATGGAAGAACTTCATCTCAAAGCTTTTAATGATTTGAAGAGACTATGTCAAGCACCAGCATTAGGAGTTGCCCAATCTGATAGACCCTTTGTGCTTTATGTCCATGAACACTTAGGCTTTATGACTGCATGTCTAATGCAAGATCATGGGGGCAGCTTACGCCCAATTCATTACTATTCCGGTAAACTTGACATAGTCGCTCAAGGTATGGGCCCATGCCTCAGAGCAGTACAGGCAGTTCATCTAGCGCTTCAGGCTTCATCAGGAATGGTGTTAGGTCAGACTGTAAGCGTAAAATGCCCTCACGCAGTGTCCGCACTAATGAATCAAGCAAAAGTCACTTCTGTCACCTCCTCCCGTTGGGGAAATTGGTTAGCAACTCTCACAGCCCGAATATTGTTATACAGCGTGCACCAGTCACGAACCCATCCTCATGTATGATGTCTGCAATGACTGAATTTGTGTTAGAGGATGAAGGCGAAATGACTCATGATTGTGTTACGCTTACATATGCAGCGACAAGTGAAATAGCAGAAACTCCCATAGAGAACGAGAATTGGTTGTTTGTTGATGGTTCAGCTCAAGTTATTGAAGGTAACAGGCGAGCAGGATATGCAGTAACTTCCACCACTGAAGTAGTTGCTTCAGGTCATCTTCCAGATCATTTTTCAGCTCAAGCTGCAGAACTAGTAGCCTTAACTAGAGCATGCATGCTAGCTTCAGGATCGGTTGCAAATATCTACACAGATTCCAGGTATGCTTTTGGGGTAATTCATGATTTTGGTGTCATTTGGCAAACCAGAAAATTTCTAACTTCTGCTGGATCCCCATTAAGCATGCTGGATTAGTGAAAGATTTAATGTTTGCCATGAAACTCCCAAAGAAATTAGCGGTGATCAAAGTGAAAGCACATCTCACAACTAATACTACGGAAGCTAAAGGTAATGCTCTTGCTGATGTAGCGGCTAAACAGGCTTGTTTCTATGCAACTGTACAAGTGTGTTCAGGTAGTACAGCACAGAAGATAATTCTACCTCCTGAATCAATCGTTGATCTGTATAAAGGCGTTCCTCTATATGAAGCATGGACATGGTTAGACAAAGGAGCCACTGTGGATTCATCCGCTGCTGGACCAAAGGGGAAAGTATGTTGCTCCCGAATCACTGTTGCCATATTTGGCTCAACAAATACACAGTTTGGGTCATAGTGGTCCAGCAACGATGAATCACAGGTTCTCAAATCAATGGTGGAATCCAAAATTCAGAAACGCAGCCACTGAAACAGTCAAGAGATGTGTTACATGTCAGAAAAATAATGATGTACCAGCAGCCACTACACCAGCAGCGCATACCCCAGCTCCACCAGGACCATTTCGTCACCTGCAAGTTGATTACATATCGTTGCCCCCTTGTAAAGGAAAAACTGACGTTTTGGTAGTAATAGACAAGTTCTCAAGATGGGTAGAAGCTTATCCAACAGGGTGCTACAGCTGCACATACTGCTAAATGTCTTGTCACTGATTTCATTCCCAGATGGGGATTACCAGATTGCATTGACTCAGATCAAGGTACCCACTTCACAGGACAGGTAGTCAAGGAAGTGTCTAGAATGTTGAAGATTAAGTGGAACCTTCACTGTCCCTATAGGCCACAAGCATCAGGACAGGTTGAAGCGATCAAACAGAACAATCAAAACCAGGCTAAGCAAAATGCATCAGGAAGGAGTACCATGGGTTGAAGCACTGCCCGCCGTACTGTGTAGTATGAGAGCATCACCTAACAGATCAGTAGGACTGAGCCCTCATGAGATTATTACTGGGACGCCCAATGCAGATGCCAGGTGTGATTGATCTTAGAAATGCTGATGTGCACATTGCTTCTGATGCCCTGATCACTGTGAAAACCTCACAAAGGCAGTGCAGAGTGCCAAAGAGAGAGTTGAGTCGTGTTGGCAGACTCCACCAGAAGGTGGACACACAATCCCAGGTCAATGGGTCATGATAAAGGCATTCAAAAACAAGCCATTAGAGACTAAGTGGTACGGACCACATCAAGTGATGTTGATTACAGCAGCTGCAGTATTGTGTCAGGGAAGGAAAACTTGGACTCATGTGTCACATTGTAAGGTTGTTCCTCCCCTGCAGGGATAGGATAGGGCAGACACAAGAACCAGTGAGGAGCCCAGGGAAGAACCGAAGCAACAGGCTTGGGGCCAACCCTGCGGTGAAGATTTCCTCATAGGCCTTTCCTCCATTAGTCCATCCTTTCCTCACTGTTCTTTAGGTGTCGCAGGAATTGAGAAATAGGGAAAGAAGGAACAACCATAGCAGACTATATTTTGAACAGAGGATACAACCCTAATGTTTGCAGACTCTACAAATACTGCTCTGTGCCGTTGTTCTCTCTTGTTTGTGTTTCTTTCTTCCTCTGTGCAGATACCATTTGATGGCTGTCCTGAGATCCATATGCACCGCCTTTCTCACCTGCGGATGAAGCCGCAACCTCTAGAAAACAACTAGACCCATTGCCGAGCCAACTATCACACAAGAAAGAGAAAAGAAAGAAGAAAAAAATAAATAAAAATACACAACGCAGAGACTCACATACGGCAACTTCAGTCATCCATCAACATGATCAAGATTTTCGTACTATTAACCATCATGGACATCACGCTAAGTGTAGACCCCAGAAACAACATATTCTTAGAGCTGATGAATAGGTCAAGAAATGCCTTTTTTCCTGGAAAGAACGTTTGCATGCCGCACGCACCTTCAGTAGGAGCAGGAATCCCATGGGTGGCACACCCTATCTCCAAATGTGATACGTGTACCTTATTCGATCATCATACCAGTGGATTACACAACAAGGATACATGTCACGTAACAATTCCTCCAGCTTCGTGTTGCATTCCTGGACTACCATCCTGCAACCTAACTTCAGCTACTCCCATCATGACAGATCTACTCATGCCAAGGATGTTCTATTGGTGCATGGAAAATTATGCTCCAGCATCGACTACACTGGGTGAAATTCCTCGTGAACGCGTTGCAGCTTTGTGATTGAAAGAAGAACCGAATTCGATGTGTGCGTTACTACATCAGATACGAAAGAGGAGAATGATTTAAAAGAGTGTCTCTACGGGAACCCATCCCTACCGAAACTTTTGCCATAAATCAGTGGTGTATGATTCCTCCACCGACTGGCACTTTGTGGTTATGTGGGACTTCTGTCTACAGCATCCTACCCAGCCAATTCAATGGCAGGTGCACCCTGGTTTATGTCCTACCAGCCATCAGAGAAAATACACACTCCACCTCAAGTTCTCCACATCTACAAAATTCAGCTTCTACCAACAAAGATGGCTGCATTCCAGGACTCACTTGTGTACAAACGTGGTGGTCAAGAACTCTTGGAGCATTAATCCCATCGTATGGTGTCATGCAGGCTCTCGATCAAGTCAGAAGCCTGTCGGATTCTGTACAGAAATTGGCCAATGATACGGTTTTGGCCCTGGGCAACATCAAGGACACTCTTGCCTCGCACAAGATGATGATCTTACAGAACAGAGTGGCCTTGGATTACATTCTTGCAACACAAGGGGGAGCCTGTACCATTATCGGTCCTGAATGCTGCACCGGGTGAATGGATCCAACCGAGAACTTGAACAAAATCCAACAAGACATTCTTGGTCTTTCAGCAAAATTACACCAGATGACTGAAGATAATTCTTCATGGTTCGAAACTTGTTAGGTAAACCCTGGCTGTGGATCAAGGAAATAGCAATTCTGCTCTTGTTTCTTCTACTTGCACTATCTATGCATCCGCAGTATCAAGTGTTTCTTGCAGCAAATGACGCCCGCCTCTCACGAGGAAATGACAGTTCCAACCAGAAGAGATTATTACCCGTAAGAACTTCACGGACCCTAATTGCATGTTTTGTTTCTGTGTCAGCATGCAATTACATATAAGCAACACAGAACATGTACGATGTGCCTGTAACGATTACAAGTTACAAGAATTAACTTTTAAGTGTCTAAATTTGTATTTTGTGAGAGTTATTAGAACTCTCAAAGGGGGAATTGAAGGATTACAAATTGTATTCTATGTTTGATTTGAATTCACTTCCTGACTAAGAGGTGTCGGGGCAAAGGTGCTTGAGATCGTTTCCTGACCATTTGGGCTTGGGACAGCTGTGCTTTTTGTCTCTATGATAATGGTAAGATCAATGAGTCAGACTACTGAGAGATTCAACCTTTGTTAGGTTTATTGGACCACGGGAAGTTTCCTGTAACTAACTAACGCCTCCCTCAGATGTTTGCGTTCTTTGATGTTTGTCTCCACCTCAAAAAAAGTCCCTCCTCCAAAAATACCTATAAGACAACCTGTAAATTACTTAAGGAGGAGATTTTCGATGACTACAGATACCCATGACATGTCATAGAATAAAGAAATTCTGCTGACAATCCAATCCGAAGTCTCCTGGTCTTCTCTTCTGAGTTTTCTACTTTAGAAGAACAGAGTTTTCAACAGTATCCATCATTTCAGAAATGTCAAATACAATAATTTGATGTATGTACGTATTATTATAATACATTTTTTTACAATAAATTATTTTCTTATCTCTTACTTTAAATATGATTAGAAATCAAATTCACTGCTGGACAATAATCAATCATTTCTAATCTATTATTTTTGCTATTTAAATTTTACGATCGTTTTATAGCCTATACTACAAACAATTATTTAAATTTTCTGCATAGAATAAGGTAGAAATATACTTTATAGTTTCTGTACTGTAATAAATGATATGTCAATTAGCACTGCATCATTCATAAATTGTATTTATTTCTTGTGTTTATTGTCTCAATGTTTCATCAGTTCATTCTGCTTTTATTCAGCTCAGCTGCAGATATAGCCTGGCATGTTCTCTGAGTGAGATATCACTTCTCTTTCAGTGCAAAGACTTTAATTAAATGCTATGGTATTTAACTTTTCCTCTCCATCTGCGAATGATTGTTCTGAAAGAAAAAGAGCCGATGTCTGTTTGCTATTGCAACAAACGCTACTTTCATGCATCTGATTAACAGATAAACCTCACTCTCTTATTGCAAGGTTGTTGTTAATGCTGTGGTGATTTTAACAGTTTCCTTTGTAGATTCGGTTCAACGACATTGTTAAAACACATTTAATATTCAATGGAACTGTGCGTATGCTTTAGACACTTACATTATTGCTCTGTCCTTGCAATAAATATCAGTTGATATCGATAATTATCACGATAAATGTCAAATCTTTATTTCTTTCAAGTTTAAAGCCCGATTTTTGCTCCTAAGCGAAAGTTGTAGAATCCAGACCATTAATTTCCCTTAACACAATAAATATCTAAATAGAAAATGTATTTCTTAGTTTCTGCATGCTCTAATGAGTGATATTGTTTCAAAATCAAGAAACCGGTTTGGGTTGCCTCATAATATTAATGATAATAATATCACTTTTTGTCTCTTAGAAATACATATTTGATCATTAGGATGCAGAGGAACATTTTTGTTCATTATCAAAATCAGTAAGATGTAAAAATTGTTGCAACCTCAGTTTTATATGGTAAAATTTATTCTGACCAAGTTTTTTTTTTTATTAAGCGTTGGTCCCCCCCATAGTAGCATACATTTACTTCATGTTAAACCGTTAAAACCACACACATAGAACCTCAATAACATGGTAAAAATATAACTATATGTTTTTAGGTGGTCTATTTGTATGAAAAACAGTAGTCTAAAACCATTCAGTATAAATGCACACATGCTATAGCTGCCTTAACCACACATATGTACTATAATTATATACCATTACTCCTGTAATAAAATCCAATGTGAATATCCCACATTTCTGCCACAATACCATAGTGCAGTGACTGTTACTACAGTAAATCCATGGTAAATAATAGTGATGTGCAGATTTAAAAGCCTTCTGACTGTCTCATTGCACACAGTGTTTCTCCTGTTCGGCTTGTGTTCTCACATTGGGCGCGTTCGACTTTAAGCGGCGCTGCGCAGAATGGTCAGTGTAAGACATCAAAGTACCGCGAGAGCGATAAAGAGAGCAGATGAAACCTATGCTTTTGAATGGCTCGCGGTACTTTGATGGCATACACTGACCATTCTGCGCAGCGCCGCTAGAGGTCGAACGTGCCTACTGACTGGATCTCACAGCACTGTTTAGTGTTCACGTGACCGAGTAAACGCATCTGCTTTAGTGAGCTCATGCGCGGCAGTTTGAACTGTGATCCGAGCGGATAAACGGTCAAATGAGTTGCGTGGTTTCATTTTGCTTTTGGCGCATAAACATTATATCGAACATTTATCTAACTATTTTTAGAATCTAAAATTATATCGCGATAATTATAGTTATCGAATTATCGCCCAGCTCTACTTACATCTATTTTATTACCACACAAAAATTATAATTATAGGGCCCTATGAAATCCGTTTAATTTCCCAATTCATTTTTCCATTTTCATTCTTCTATACTCTGTTTTAATGTTAAATTACATTTTATTAATCAAAAAGCCTGTTTACTTAATTGAGTTTTACAGTTTTATTTTTACCAAATTCTGTTTTCCATTATTTTCTGGATTCCATTTTAATGGTTCCATTAAATGTGTACAATCTAAAGCGGGGGGGGGGTCAAACTCATTTTCACTGAGGGCCACTTTAACATTATGGCTGCCACCAAAGGGCCGGTTGTAACTGTAAGACTGTACAAACGTTACCACTCCTTAACATATTGTTAAATAACTGCCTCTTTATTTTATTATCAGCTACTTATTTAAGTTACAAATATTGTATATGCATTTGCGTAGATGTAAAAATATTTTTGCAAATAATTTTCATTTATCAGGTTAAGAAATCCACATTACTCCATAAATCAAAGTAAATAACAAAGGCAAATATCATCAAATACAAGTCATTACATAAACTTTGTTAAAAATGTTTTTGTTACATTTTTGCTACAATAAATAATTGTGCGCAGCTAAAATCGTGTGACAGATATGGCATTTAAGATGAAACAAATAAGCCCGGTCTCATGAAAATGCATATCAATAGCATAATTTTCTGTTTATATTTGGCGTGCGATTTATACACATAAATGGATTTTGGCGTGCATATGAAACGCACGAATTTGGCGTACCTATAATACGCAATCAATGCTTAAATATGAAAAAAAGAAGTGGCCATACTCAACCCCATTCCCCCACCCATAAATAAATGCAAACTAAAGTACTAAAAAAGTACTTTTTAATTTTCATAATACACTATGAATGCATATAGTGCCACAATAAATAAATTAATTAATAATTGTTTGCAATTCAATTCACATTTATCTGTATAGTGCTTTTCATGATACACTGTTGCAAAGCAGCTTCACAGAAAATGAATATCTCTACGTTACATTTAGTAGTTTACAGCACAAGTCAATCTGTGATACCAAACAGAAACACAGGGGGCGCTAAAGACCACGAGCTACCTTGACCTGACTGTTTCATAAACCACTGACTACTGCGTAATCTAAAACACCTTCAGCCAGCATCCAGTATAAACCACTCGTGCTTTCAAGCCAAATGAGGATTTTTTTTACTGACATTTGTACATGAGTGGCCTACTGTTATCTCCGTCATCTCTGATGAAATCGGCTGTTTTCTCTGCATTCGAGGTTTGAACTAATTGTTTGAATGCATTCACTTTCTGGATCTTTAGAGATTCCATGAGTTTCCTATCATTTTTATAATGTTTTATGAATGTTTTTATTTACTGATTTAAATTATTTTACTACTCTGCGGTAGGGTGACCACCTGGCTATAGATCTGTTTCAGGACCGTAGATGTGATTTTACCGTACAATGTGGGACACGTGCGAGACAGATAAATTTATACTGTTATGCTGTGTAAATACTGATTTACATTCGTTGGCATGTGCGCCAATTTATGTTTCTGCCAGTGCATGCCCACAAAATGGCAACTTTAAATTAAAGAGAGAAGATCATTTTTGAGTGCACACATGTAATGTCTGACCGATAGAGAGCGCAGCGCGTCTGTTTTCTGTGAGAGTGAATGAATGGGAATCCTGCGAGTGCGCTCTTGCAGGCTATAATGCGCTCTGGACAGTTGTCATTAAAATAACTCCGCAGAAAAAGGAGAAGTCATGTCTGAAAGCATCTATCAATTTTTTAATTCGTTAAATGAATGGAGAATATCGTGTTATACTTTACTATGAAAATACCGAGGTGGTTTAAAGAACACCGACAAACTATACATTGTCACAGTCGAGTGTTTATTTGCTTAATATTTCATGATTCAAAGGCAAATCGATTGTATCTTAATTTATTCAGCTACAGCGATAGCTGGATGCTTTTGTCCATAATAATAGGATTTCTGGAGCGCGTCAGTTCTTTTGCTTGTGTATGCATATTATGAGGGTTTTCTGCGAGGGTGCCCTCTGGCTTCCAGTAGAGGTCTACACGGGCTCAAAACTGAAGCCGAACCCGGCCCGTGCCGAGATTGTCTGAATCGTGCCGGCGACATAGTTAAATTTAGAGCCTGAACCCGAAATCTAACCCCCACAACAGATAGCCAACAACAACAACAAAAAGGCTGCATTTCACGATTGCATGCAAAGAAACAGATTCATCAAGGATCGGCTATTTCACAAGGCAAAATAAAAAACACTTACCAGTTCTGAAAGTTTGTGAACATCAGGTGCAGCAGTCGCATACATTCTGCCGAGTTTATGAATGGTTGTATGGACAAGACCATAATTCTTCCACAGAGCAAATGATGGTCATTTTGTCAGTTAAGGCTAGTTAACATTCGCCTACTTTAAATCAGACTTAAGATCTTAAATAAGTATTTATTTGAATTAATTAATAATTTATTTGAATTAGTGAGAGAGAGAGAGACAGACAGAGAGAGAGGATGAAAGTTCTGCATGTGAACCTGCTTCTGCACGTCTCTCTACAAGCAATGCGGCTTAGTTACTTCAAAAAAAGCGATTTTACCCCCTCATTGCGGAGAAATATAACGTTGCGACTTGCGAGTCAGTAGCCTATCGTAGCTATTTTACCAATAAAAGTTTCCATGCTGTTTGTGCGCTGTGCGATCTCTGATATCTGTGTGCAATAATGTGTGTGTGCGCGCGTCTATGAAAGCAGAGTAGCCTCTGCATATAGTTTTAGTTTAGCTACAAACCCAAACCGACCCAAGCCCGAAGCTATCCATTAAACATTAACCCGAACCCGACCTGAAACCCGAAAGTATTTCGGGACCCTCGGGTCAGGTAGCAGACCTCTAGCTTCCAGTATGAATGAACACTTTACATTTGTTTATAGCACTAAATTAGGGCGAGTCCATATATAATACGTCTCTCCCGTGTTTTTCTGCAGCATTTTTATTTGTATTAAAATATAATTTTATATATATATATATATTTAAATTATACCCCCCACCTGTAGCAGGCATCAAATTTGAAATAAGCTCATTTTGTGCATAACATTTTTACATTTCTCAGTTTAAACGTTTATCTATTGTGAATAAAATATTGGGTCATGTGATTTGAAATTCTTTGTTGGGACGTTTTTTAAATTAGAATAAAATGTAAACATTCACAGAATTTGGGTTGTACATGTAACACACCTTGCAGTTGCTTAGTGGATAAAGGATGTAGTTGTATGATAGTTTTTACACTTTACATGTTTTAATGTTTTGATGTCTGTTGTTTTGTGTTATAAACTGGGGATTTTGTCTTTTTAAACCTTAGACCTGATGACACTGAAAGAGGAGAGTGAAGTACTGAATGAAATGGAAGAGAAAGATCATGATTTCATAAATGGAGAAAAATCTTTTAGTTGTTCACAGACTGAAAATACATCCTCAAGTAAAAAGGCTCTAAAGACAAGAAGAAGACATGATTTCACCTGCCAACAGTGTGGAAAGAGTTTTAATCAAACAGAAAGTTTTAAAAGACACATGAGAGTTCACACTGGAGACAAGCCTTACACCTGCTCTCGGTGTGGAGAGAGTTTTGATCAACATGAAAACCTTGAAGTCCATATGAAAACTCATAGAAAGAAACTCTACACATGCCCTCAGTGTGGAAAGAGTTTCCGTAAATGTCGCTTTGAAGTCCATATGAGAACTCATAGAAATAAACTCTACACATGCCCTCAGTGCGGAAAGAGGTTTAATCATAAAGGATGCTTTGAAGATCACTTAAGAATTCACACTGGAGAGAAGCCTTTCTCTTGCCAACAATGTGGAAGAAGTTTCAACCAAAAGGAAATCTTGATAGGCACATGAGTGTTCACACTGGAGAAAAGCCTTACACCTGCCAACAGTGTGGAAGAGGTTTCAACCAGAAAACCTTAACTCCCACATAACAGTTCACATTGGAGAGTCTTTTCACCTGCCAACCATGTGGAATAAGTTTTACTCAAGAAAGCTTTAACAGACATATGAGAATTCACAATAGAGAGCAGCTTTACACATGTGGTCAGGTGGAAAGAGTTTTGATCAACATGAAAACCTTGAAGTCCACATGAGAACGCATAGAGAGAAACCCTACACATGCTCTGAGTGTGGAAAGAGTTTCTGCCAAAAACAACACTTTGAACACCACATGAGAATTCACTCTGGAAAGCAACCCTACACATGCTCTCAGTGTGGAAAGAGGTTCAATCATAAACAACACTTGGAAGAGCACAAAACAATTCACACTGGAGAGAAGCCTTTCACCTGCCAGCAATGTGGGACATTTTTCAGCCGGAAAGGAAGCCTTAACAGGCACATTAACCGTCACAATGGAGAAAAGCTGTTTATATGTGGTCATTGTGGAAAGAGCTTCAAAAATAAAGCCGCACTTAAACACCACATGAGGTTTCACATATGAGAGAACTGTATTTTTACCTTATCAGTGTAACACGAGTCATGTAATAACACCAGAGAGAAGCCTTTTCTGTGCCATCACTGTGGAAAGACTTGCAGAAACAAGACAATCTTGAGGTTCACAGAAGCACCACTGATATAGTTCAAAATAGCTGAGCAGTGGATTTGGGTTTGTATCCACCTGGGTTTAAAATATGTTTTGATTGATAAGATCACAAATAGACTGTTCCTGTATCACTGTCTCTTTTGACTACTTCTGTCCCCTGCTTGGGATCTTTCATATCTTGTGATCAAATGAATAAAATACGTTTGCTCAATTTTTACATATAAATGTGAGTAGGCATGGGACGATAACCAGTTTCAAGGAATACCACGGTTTGGAAAAGTCACTGTTTCAAGACCACAATTTTTTTTTGTTATACCATTTCTGCGGTATAGTGTTTTTACTGGTGCGAGGAGGAGATGAATCCTTGGAACTTATTCCCTCGTCGAAAAACATGAAGTCTGCCGAATGGGAATTTTTCCGGTAAAGTAGACCAGGGGTTTTCAACCTGTGGGGCGCACCAGCACCTGTCAAGGGGGGTGCGAGCATCAATTAATTCAGAGACATTCCCTTGAGGATTTATGAATATGAGCTAGCAAATCTTCATCCATCCACTAGGGGGCAATCTGACTCCCGTTGTTAGTCGACAGTTAGAGTTGGCTGGGGTATCAGTCACGATATTTTAAAGTGTAAGATGATTTACGGTTAGTCGAGTCAGAAATCCAACCACGGATTGGCATGTTGTTATTTCAGACAGCCATCACATTGAATAAGGTAAACTGGTTATATTTTTATGTTTAAGTATAATTACGCACGCTATACCAGCAGGGGCGGTTCAAAACCATTTTTAGGTGGGTTTCAGCCCCCCAAAACTATATTAACGATCAGGCCAGCGCTGCTTCCTCGAGAAAGTGTTTCATCCTCACGTGTTTTGTCTTGTCAGTTTAAACATAAAAGTAATTTTAAGCCCAAGACATCTCAATGCGGTACTCACGCGTATGATGTACAAACAAATGTAATTGTTTGTACATTTTGAGAAAAATACTTCAAGGGACATTAAAAGTTTATTATTGCCCATTTATATTTTAATGATATTAATTCAGACGAATGTAGAGAGGAGACTCTGAGTGTGAATGTATGTATTGTATATTTTCAGTGGAAGACATTAAAATGAGAGCCACAACATTAAGGACTCGGTTCACAAAACTTCTTAAACCCAAACCTAGCGGCAGTGGAGAAAAAGGGTTAACACAGAAACAGAGAGGGCTTTTAAGCAGCTTGGACTTTCTTAAGAAATATGTTGCCCAACGCCCCTCTGAGACCAGTGTAAGCATGCAATATTATGGACAGGCATGATATGTGATATTGTGTATTTAATAAGTTATGTAGTAGGCTTCATCATGTATCCACCTTATTCCTATACCCATGGCGTTTTGCATGAATTATGGGAGTAACGTGTGTTAAACTGTAAATAATCAGTGATGTGTTTTAAAAATGGGCTACAATAAGGTAGCATTATTCTCCTCACAGTTCAACCATAAAATATTAACATAAAAATGACTTTCAGCAGACCTAAAATTGCTGAAATTTGGAGCAGTTGTGGCCTAATGGTTAGAGAGTCGGACTTGTAACGCAGAGGTCATGGGTTTGAGTCTCGGTACAAGCAGGGATTGTAGGTGGGGGGTGAATGACCAGTGTTCACAATTGCTCCCCGGGTCCTGCATCGTGTGCACTTGGATGGGTGAAATGCAGAGCAAATAATCAGAGTATGGGATGCCACGTCACGTCCAAATAAATCCAAAAATCAGGATGAGTGTTTTCAAAGCAGTATTAATGAGGTGTTAAATATTACTGAAATGCATAGATAAAATACTCTGGAGGAAGAGAACACAGTGAACTCTTTTGAATGGAAGTTCCCAAACCTGAAATGCAACCCATCATTTAAAATGCAATATGCATGTTTGGAAAAAAGTGGATAATTATTGGGACAAAAGAGTGAAATTGTTATACAATTGTTTTGGCAGTACTTTGCTGATAGATGGATGGATGGATAAATGTTTGTAAACCCCACTGACATAATTATTATTTAATTTGTTTAGCTTGATCAATCTGTAAAAGACTTA
The DNA here is from genome assembly GCA_027564155.1 of Gymnocypris eckloni scoliostomus. NCBI lineage: Eukaryota > Metazoa > Chordata > Actinopteri > Cypriniformes > Cyprinidae > Gymnocypris > Gymnocypris eckloni. Next base: position 5,711,664 of record CM050415.1, on the reverse strand, counting down.
TTGAGTGAAGGACATGACCCCACCAGTGATGAAGACATTGCATCTGAGGCACTAGGCAGAATTATAAATGTAGATGTACAAGACTCATTCAGGGTGTAAAGTTGCACAAATCTAGAGACAATGATTTTTCATGCATTTTAAATAGTCTAGTTCTTCTATCATTAATTATTAGGATTAGTGGTTATACATGCCACTGATACATCACACATTGGCAACATTCTCCATTTTATGTGTGGTCAGTTCACATCAATGATTTAATTAATCTTTTAATTTAAGTTTAAATAGATTTTTACCTTTTAATAAAGCACTTTTTTCTAAAAGTCCACATCTTTTGAGTCAAATTGTTACATTTAATCAGTCAATTAAGATAATACACATTTAGGCTGCTCCCAAACAAATTAAACCAGTATCGTCAACATTAATCTTTGCAGAAGTTGCATCTGAATGGCATTTAGATGTATTTACACACTGTTTAATGCAGCTCAGAAGGACATTGAGTGCTTTAACCAGTTACAAATGCATAATTTTTTGACATTTTAAACATAAAACATTGAATACTGATATTATTTAAAAAAATGAAAATATACTTTGAATGTGAAATTAAAACCACCAGTAGGTGGCAGAAAGTCGCTGGTACAGAACAATGGCAGACTACTTGCAAAGCAGGTCAGGAGCAATTCATGTGATTCACATTTTTTTGGAAAACCTTCAAAAGTTTACATAATTGTTTTTTAATGCTGCATTAGAACCACAATGCAACCACCTGCATTGTGGTTCTTTCATGAGTATCAGGGAATGTTTAAGACCTGAGAGGATTTATCTGAAGATCATTGAGCAGTTTAACAAACAGGGCACTTGTCTATTAAAAAAACTGTTGTAAATCATGCAGGTAACGACATAATATTAAGAATCAAGCACAATGAAAAAAAATACTTATAATTAAAACTTTGCAAATACTTTGGCTGTATGCAAAAACATACTTTGATTGAAGTTCTTCTAATATTATTATAATTTAATCCTTTATCTCAACCATAGGACCACATCCCTCTACCCAGCAAGAGGGTAAAGGCCACAAGTCCATTTTCCCCACTCCCAGGCCTGCACTTAAACGCTGCAAAGCTGACACAGACACAGTTGAGCAACAAAAACTGAAGCTGTTTACAGCAGGTGTCTGCTTGAGTTCTGAAAGTTTTGTATGAATGAATGTTTTTAAAATATTCTGTTGGCACTTTAATCATTTATGTTGAAAATACTTGAATAAACAACGGAAATGTGATCATGAATGCTGTCTTTATTTAAAATGTATTTCATTAAAAGCTTCTAAACATGTAAAATCTCATCAAAATAGGGTTCTGTGAGCTTTCTGCTGGCACACATTGCATGGTCCCCAGACCATCTCTCCTCCATGCTCCCTCGTTGACTCTGTGGTCTACATCCTCCCAGTCTGCCAGTGCTGGTGTCATGTAGGCCTCTGAACGGCGATCACAGAGGAAGTTGTGGAGGCATGCTGATGCTAGGGTGATCTTTGTGACACTGTCGGGGTGAAGCAGGATTGTGGAGCGTCATTCAGAAACATGGCTTTTCATATCACTGCTATGCTGATGACACTCAACTCTACCTCTCTTTCCATGCTGATGATCTGACGATAGCTGCTCGCATCTCAGCATGTCTAGCAGACATTTCTTGCTGGATGAAGGACCATTAGCTTCAACTCAACCTAGCTAAGACAGAACTGCTTGTGGTTTCAGCAAACCCATCGTTTCATCACAATTTCACCTTCCAATTAGGCTCATCAACCATAACTCCTTCAAAAACTCCTTGTGATTGATGATAAGCTGAATTTCTCAGACCACATTACTAAAACTGCCCGGTCCTGTAGATTTGCATTATATAATATTAAGAAGATCAGGCCCTTTCTCTCGGAACATGCAACACAACTCCTTGTTCAGGCTCTTGTTCTGTCCAGACTTGACTATTGCAATGCTCTCTTGGCAGGTCTTCCAGCCAGTTCCATTAAACCTCTACAATTAATCCAAAACGCTGCTGCAAGATTATTCTTTAATGAGCCGAAAAGAACGCACACATTCTGCAACAAAAACAATCAGAGCGCCTTATCACGAGTTTTATTTTTATTTTTCGAGTCCGCTATTAGCTTATAGCCCGTTAGCATCGCCAGCGCGGCTACCGCTAACGGCTACCGGCCCGCTAACACAGCTAATACCTTATTTACACACATTTACCATTGTTTCACTGTTACTTGCTTTAATGGCGGATTTGTCTACTTTTGAGTGCAGGTGAGGACACGTTCGAGTTGCATTCGGTGCAGCTGGAGCTGGAGGCTGTGGAGAGGTAGATCCACAAGCTGCTTGGGTAGCAGGCCCAGCTGAGGGAGCGGAGACCAACACTGGAAACATCCCGGGCTGATGCCCACAAGTCCGGAGTTAGTATGCAACACGCTGCGAACACTCCAACCACATCTACTCCGTGTGTTTCTCTGCACAGGCCCCTTGCACCCAGGAGGCGATCTTCCCAGATGTCCTTCACTCCGGTCCCGGGAAACCACAGCAGGTGCAGCAGCGGAAGAAGCGATCCAGGCTGTGGTCTTCGAGATCTCCACCCGCAACCGCTTCCTTCCTCTCTGCAAGATGGAACATGACACTGTGATCGTCGGAGACTCCATCGTCCGGCATGTCCTTGCTATAATAGCTGAAGGTAAAGTGCGCACTCACCGTTTCCCTGGTGCTTGTGTTCTCGATGTTTCTGCACAGATACCTGCGATTCTGAAGGCGACGAGAGCACTGGATGGGTCGTGTTGCACGAGGGGGTGAACGACACCAAGCTGTGGCAGACAGAGACACTGAAGAGGGACTTCAGGAGCATGATCGAGACGGTACGCGAGGGTACAATATAAATTTAATGCAGGATCTAGAAAAAATCTGAATGTGATTAAACCATAAAAATGCTAAATAAATGAACAAAAACTATTTTTAAAGCTTGGGCTTAGGTCACTAATTACAATTACATTTAGTCATTTGGCAGACGCATTTTTTATCTAAAGCGACTTACAATTGGGGAATACATTAGGTCAACATTATGTCACTCACACCGAAAGCAGTTGTTGTAAATGAAATGATCACAGATAATAGTTTTGATGTACTCTGTCTGACTGAAACCTGGCTTAAATCAAATTACTATATTAGTCTAAATGAATCTACTCCACCAAGCTACTGTTATAAGCATGAGCCTCGTCAGACTGGCTGTGGCGGCGGTGTCGCAACAATATATAGTGATATTCTCAATGTTACTCAGAAAACAGGATACAGGTTTAACTCATTCAAATACTTATGCTTAATGTTACACTGTCAGATATGCAAAAGAAATCTGTCCTATATCTTGCTCTGGCTACTGTGTATTAGGGCTGTCAAATTGGCTGAAAAACTACATTCAAATTTTATACTAAAATATTATCAAAATTCGAATTATATTTGAATTTAAAAGGCATAAATTCAGTTAAAAAAAGCTTTTGGCTTCCCTCCTGAGGCCACAAGAGGGCAATCGAGCTAAATATTAATAAATGCACATTTCTTCAAAGTAGGGCTGGGCAACATGAGCAAAAATTTATATCTTGGTATTTTTGGCTGATTTGCGGTATTCGGCATTTTGTATTTGGATTAAACAAATAAATAAAGTGAATGTAAACATGTAGGCACACATAATGTGCAAAAGGGTTAAAATCACATTACATTCTAACATTGTAAAATTGCGATCTAAAAACTACAATAATGCTTTTAAAGCAAAGTTAAATTTACTAAACTAAAAATGAAAAAAAATAAAAAGCACAGACTAGGCTAATTGAGTAACAATGCTATTTTGATTACACCATTACAGTCACTTTACAGTTAGTGCTATCATACAAATACACTTACTTTTAGGTTTAAAATGTCCAACTACAAACATTTCAGCAAAATGTATATTTTAGTCAGAGTTATTGCACTCCTATTTCATTGTGCTCTGTCTGTTTGGCGCATGCGCACAGCGGCGCACATTCAGAACCAAGTCTGTGCATTTAACGGAGAATCGCAAAGCAGAAGCTTTTGCACTTCTGGCAGCAAAATGGAAATATTTCCATGGCTTTCTAACATTTACAGATGGAGAGAATATACCTGTGAAATGTAAGTTATGCATTTAGGAAAAGAGCACATAGCCCAAACAGAACATCTCTGTCAGGGCAGCCTTTCTGTCAGAGCCGCTTTAAACTCAAAGATTTATCATTGCTGATACACCTAATTTATTAACATTTAATCATATGATCAAGGTTCATGTTTACGCTGTCAATATGCACATTCGCTAGCAAGCTAATTACTTAATCTAGTAATTACATGTTTTTTTAAAGTTGAATTTACATGAATTTGGCATGGCTTTGGGCTCTCTTGTGTGAGACGCGAGTGCAACGAGGATAGATGTCCCTCTAGAAAATGAATCTAAAGAGAACAGTATGGACTGCCAATCCTCCAAAGAGAAGGATTAAAAAAGGTATTTCTTCGCCAGACACGGCCACCAAGCTTCAAGCTCCACGACCGCTCGCTCTCCTCCGCCGGAGGTCGCAGCAGGCCTTCAACGAGCCTGGGCCGCGCCACAGTTTTCACCGCAGCAAAGCCTCACTCGCTTCCCGCTTCGGCTCCTCAGCCTTCACCACGGCTCTCCCAGCTGCAGCGCAAGTATGCAGCCGGGCCTCTAGCTTCTATTTCCAGATGCTAACGCGAGGCGGCCGCCGTTAGCCGTGCCAATAATTCTCAGGTAAATTCTCCAAAAGCAGGTATTTGATGATAAAATTCGTTTAAGGACCTCGCGAAGACATTGGATGTTAATGCCACTATGTAACCATGACACCGTGCCCAGAATACACACTGGACTTACTTAAACCTCCGTATTTTCACCAGCATTTCTTACCAGCATTTATTTACACATAGCATTCCTTAAATAGATAGATAAGCTGGATAAGATACATTTGTTTTGCGAATACATTTTTGATCACAGTGGACCAACAGTAAATATGAACGTGCATGAGTTATTCTTATTCAATTGGTGCTATTTTAATGTTTAGTTTTTTTACCTAAAATATAGAGACACTAACATTGATCTGCATATGCTTTTCAGAGGGCTAAATAAATCATCCTTCACAACAGATTTATTTCCTAAACACAACTGTCAGTTTTGACCCAAATATGATTTTCAGTTACATAAATAATCCAAGATTCGACAGTAGTAACTTACTTCGCAGCATCAGTTGCGCACGCGCTCACAAGATCTCCCGGTTCTCTGTGTTTCAGTTCACCGGAGACTCGCTCTAAATGGATCATTTGAATCAGTGAATTGTCGACTCGAGAACAGCTGCTATCGGATCATTCCAATTTGAAGAAATCAACAAAAAAATCGTTGGAGCAAGTTGCGAACCGATTTTACAGGTTCATTAAAATAATCAGCTTGTTCATGAATCAGACACCGCTCCCAGAGCACGTTATATATTATAAAGAGTAACGGTATATTTCATGAAATGTAGTGAAGTAAAAGTACAATCTTATGCTTTAGAACATAGTAAAGTAAAGTTACTAAATAAACGACTCCAGAAAATACAGATATTTGAAAAATGTACTTAAGTACAGTAAGCAAAAGCTTTCTGGGTTCGGGCCATTCGTGAGCTCGGAGCCCTTCCCCAGGACAGCACGCCTACAACGTGTTACCATACTCGCCAAATACGCATTACGTTTATCGTGCTAGTTGATGTAAGTGTGAATTCGTGAAATGATGTTTTATTAACAAAGTTCGGGAGGAGCACGTCAGATATTAAGCCTAATCAACACAAGTGGTACGCAATTAAGGTAATCAACACTGGATATTAAAAACAGCTGACTTACCTCCATTCATTTGATGGTTATGCAGCATCCCTCCACCACCCCTTCTTCACCAATATCACTAGAATTCTCATCACACCAAGGGGGGGTACTCTGGGTTCGGGCCATTCGTGAGCTCGGAGCCCTCCCCCAGGACAGCACGCCTACAACGTATTACCATACTCGCCAAATACGCATTACGTTTATCGTGCTAGTAAATGTAAGTGTGAAATCGTGAAATGCAGGAGTATTGTTTTCATAGCTCTAACATTTGCTCTATGGTAGGCACTAGACATGCCTACATCTTGTCGCTCATGTCACTGGAAATCGCTGGCTCTCCATTGAAAAGAATGGAATTGTGTTGCCATGCCGCTGTGTGCTGTAGTGTGAATGAGGCATTGCATTTACATTTATCCATTTAGCAGACGCTTTTATCCAAAGCGACTTACAGTGCATTCAGGCTATACATTTATTTATGTGTGGTAATTGGTAATTGAACCCACAACTTTTTGCGCTGCTAACGCAATGCTCTACCACTGAACCAGAGGAACATTACCTTGCTGCTACTACCTTGCTATAACTTTGCTGTGTTTGATTCATTTTTCAGCATGTTTTCTTTTTATTATTTTACAATTAAATATAATTAAAATCACCAGCAAATAAAATAAATAAGACAGCAGATGACGTGTTATTCTATGGGACAAAATTAACTATGCCCTTGGTGCAACCAATTTGGGCCCCACACGTATGTGTCCATTAGTTAATTGCAATGACAAGTAAATGGGAAAAGTAAATATTATAGTACACCGAGAAAGAATATGCACATTTGATTTAATACAGTACATTTATTTGTGTGGTAGTGTGTTGCCTATAAACAGAAAAGCAATATCTCATATTGATCATTCTTGAGAAGTGGGACAAAACAGGGTGCAAAATTAAAAAAAAATGAATAAAACCTTGTACTCAAACAAATTAAACTACATTTATGTATCCTATATGTACTGAGCTATGCTTTTATTCCGTCTTTGATTCTGTCTTATGCTTTGATAACTGTCCTTCGGATGAGACGTTAAACTGAGGTCCTGACTCTCTGTGGTCATTAAAATTCCAGCATTTTCTTCTTGAAAAGAGTAGGGGTGTTATCCTGGCCAAATTCGCCCGCTGGCCTCTGACCATCATAGCCTCCTAATCATCCCCATACACTGATTGGCTTAATTACGGTCTCCTCTCCACCAGTAAGCTGTGTGGTGGGCGTTCTGGCGCACTATAGCTGCGTTGCATCATCCAGGTGGATGCTGCAAATTGTTGGTGGATGAGGAGATATCCTTACTATATAAAGCACTTTGAGTGCCTAGAAAAGGGCTTTATATTTAGTAACAAAGTATTAGTTATTATATTCACTCTCCCAACTGTGCTTTTTAGCAAAATGTGTTTTTTTTTTACCTTGGACTGTGTAATATAATTTAAACTTTATCTTTAACAGCATTCAAGATGTTTTTAACATTTCAATACACATTCTCATGTTAACAGGCAAATTGCACTTTCACACGTGACCTACAATTCCTTAATATAAAATACCATAATGAAATATAATCAAAATATTCCTCTAATGGAGGTGACAGAACTGACGCAGTTGAAACATCTGATGATGGTGACGAAAACCTGAATTTGTAATCTTTTTAACTATGAAATACATTGAATCAATCAATTACTGTATTAAAATAAATACAACAAACAGTGAGTATGTTATTTAGGGCTGTGACGGTGGCAGATTTTTACCACAGCGGTGGTAATTGACCAACTTACCGCGGTGGCGCGGTGTTGATGTATGTTATATGTATATATATATATATATATATAATTCTGAAATGCAAAAATAAATAAATGAGGCTCAATCATCTATTAATACTATAATATTAATACAGTGCATCTGGAATAGGAATCTCGGCATATGTTGCCAAATTTATTGCTAACATCTTCCATTTACCACTGTCTTGTTCATACTTGGCCAGTTGGGAGAAAGCCTCACAAATACAAATCTGACCAGCCAGGCGTTTGCGATCATGTGAACTTGAAGACACTTGTACAAACGCGGATGATGACATCTTAATTCCTTGGTCAATCAAATGTCCATCCACATCATTATCTGGAACATAAGTACAACAACTATCGCCAACAATAACACATACATAACAATTACCTTTGTTTACAATTACGCTCTATCTGAATAGTAAGCCAATTCTCCAATAACAGCTATGATGACTTTTGTTCTACCCACTTAAATGATAAAGGTACTTGCAGTGTCCAATCTATACAGACTGTGTCTGTTCCCCGAATAGTGAGTTCAAAATATAAATTTAATGCAGGATCTAGAACAAATCTGATCGTGATTAAACCAGAAAAATGCAAAATAAATGAACAAAAACAATTTTTAAAACTTGGGCTCCTAAATATCCGATCACTCACACCGAAAGCAGTTATTGTAAATTAAATCATCACAGATAATAGTTTTGATGTACTCTGTCTGACTGAAACCTGGCTTAAAACAAATGATTATTTTGGTCTAAATGAATCTACTCCACCAAGCTACTGTTATAAGCACGAGCCTCGTGAGACTGGTCGTGGCGGTGTCGCAACAATATATAGTGATATTCTCAATGTTACTCAGAAAACAGGATACAGGTTTGACTCATTCGAAATACTTATGCTCAATGTTAAACTGTCAGATAAGCAAAATAAATCTGTCCTATCTCTTGCTCTGGCTACTGTGTATAGACCGCCAGGGCCATATACAGATTTTCTAAAAGAATTTGCAGATTTCCTCTCAGACCTATTGGTTACTGTTGATAAAGCACTAATTGTTGGAGATTTTAACATTCACGTTGATAATACAAATGATGCGTTAGGACTTGCGTTTACTGACCTAATAAACTCTTTTGGTGTCAAGCAAAATGTCACCGGGCCACGCATCGTTTTAATCATACGCTAGATTTAATAATATCGCATGGAATTGATCTAACTGATATAGATATCATACCTCAAAGTGATGATGTTACTGACCATTTCCTTGTATCATGCATGCTGCATATTACTGATATTAACTATATGGCTCCGCGTTATCGCCAAGGCAGAATTATTATTCCAGCCACTAAAGACAGATTCACAAATAACCTGCCTGATTTATCTCAACTGCTCTGTGTACCCATAGATGAACTAGACACAATTACTAGCAACATGGGAACTATCTTCTCCAATACGTTAGAAACTGTTGCACCCATCAAATTAAAAAGGTTAGAGAAGAAAGTGCTGCGCCATGGTACAACTGTTATACCCATTCTCTCAAGAAAGAAACTCGTATTCTTGAGCGCAAATGGAGAAAAACTAACTTGGAAGTCTTTAGAATTGCGTGGAAAAACATTATGTCCAGCTATAGACAGGCTCTAAAACTGCAAGAACCGAGTATATCCGCAAACTCATAGATAATCACCAAAACAATCCAAGGTTTCTATTTAGCACAGTGGCTAGATTAACAAATAAACAGATGTCACCCAATCTAAATATTCCCTCACAGTTTAATAGTAATGACTTTATGAATTTCTTTACTGATAAAATAGATAATATCAGAAATACAATAACAAACGTAGATTCTACAGCGTCTAGTACTCCAGCTTCATTCATCGCACCCAAAGAAAAACTGCAGTGCTTTACAACTATAGGACAGGATGAGCTAAATAAACTTATCACTGCATCTAAACCAACAACATGTTTATTAGATCCTGTACCAACTAAACTATTGAAAGAGTTGTTACCTGTTGCAGAAGAACCGCTTCTCAATATTATTAACTCCTCGTTATCTTTAGGTCACGTCCCAAAACCATTTAAGTTGGCAGTTATTAAGCCTCTTATTAAGAAACCAAAATTAGATCCTTGTGAACTGGCAAATTACAGGCCCATTTCAAATCTTCCGTTTATGTCGAAAATATTAGAAAAAGTAGTGTCTGCTCAACTGTGCTCCTTTTTGCAAAAAATGATATCTATGAAGAATTTCAGTCAGGTTTCAGGCCCCACCATAGCACAGAAACTGCACTTGTTAAAATTACAAATGACTTGCTTCTTGCGTCAGACAAAGGCTGCATCTCGTTGCTAGTTTTACTTGATCTTAGTGCTGCGTTCGACACTATAGATCATGACATACTGATAGATCGATTACAAAACTATACAGGTATTCAAGGGCAGGCTTTAAGATGGTTTAGATCCTACCTGTCCGATCGCTACCACTTTGTTTATTTAAAGCGGGAGTCATCTCAATTATCACCAGTAAAGTATGGAGTACCACAAGGATCTGTCCTAGGTCCTCTATTATTTTCATTATATATGTTGCCCTTGGTAATATTATTAGAAAATACGGGATTAGTTTCCATTGTTATGCTGATGAGACTCAACTATATATCTCAACAAAACCAGATGAAACTTCTAAACTATCTAAGCTAACAGAGTGTGTTAAAAATATAAAAGATTGGATGACCAGTAATTTTCTCCTATTAAATTCAGATAAGACCGAGTTTCTGATGCAGAAAAGTTAGTTCATGCATTCATGACCTCTAGACTGGACTATTGTAATGCACTGTTAGGTGGTTGTCCTGCATCTTCAATAAACAAGCTACAGATAGTACAAAATGCTGCGGCTAGAGTCCTTACCAGGTCAAGAAAATATGACCATATTACTCCAATTTTACAGTCTCTGCACTGGCTACCTATTAAGTTTCGTATCAGTTACAAAATATTATTACTTGCCTATAAGGCCCTAAATGATTTAGCTCCTGCGTACCTAACTAATCTTCTATCACGCTACAATCCAACCCGCTCCCTAAGGTCGCAAAACTCTGGACTCTTGGTAGTACCTAGGATAGCAAAGTCCACTAAAGGAGGTAGAACTTTTTCATATCTGGCTCCTAAACTCTGGAATAGCCTTCCTGATAACGTTCGGGGTTCAGACACACTCTCTCTGTTTAAATCTAGATTAAAGACGCATCTCTTTAGCCAAGCATTCATATAATGCATCTCATAATCTTGTACTGCCAGTCTATCTGAACAAATGCACATTATTATGCTTTAGCTTGGGTTATACTGATAATTTCATCCAGGGTTATTCCTGGATGGAACAACTGCTATGCTAATTGTCTTGCTGTTTCTATGTTTCTGCCACGGGATTAACATCCCGTGGTAGCTAGGAATTACACAAGCTTCAGTCTGGATCCAACCCTTAAACGATTGAGATGACCGAACACCTGAGAAGAGACGATGACAACCCCTCCGAGGACCTCAGAGGAAGCCAACCATCAGCGATTATACTGACTTAACCAAAGTCTGCCATAAATGGAGGATCAGCACCTGGAGACAACCTCTACAGCCCCTACAGCCCTGAACGTCAGTGGTGTCTAGGACACATAGATGAGCACCAGAGACAGATCTCCAGTGAGGACCTCGTCACCTAGACATCCATCGGGGAAAGACCCCTGGAACCAGTGGACCACTTACACTCTGACTTTGCTGCAGTTGGAACAAACTACTGATTCGTCTGGCCGGAGGAGAACTGGCCCCCCGACTAAGCCTGGTTTCTCCCAAGGTTTTTTCTCCATTCTGTCACCGATGGAGTTTTCGTTCCTTGCCGCTGTCGCCTCTGGCTTGCTTAGTTGGGGACACTTCATTTCCAGCACAATCATCGACTTGATTGCACAGATATTATTTAAACTGAACTAAGCTGGACAATGCCATTACTAAATTCAATAATGAAATGCATTCAGCTGATAATTGAGTGTTAAATCCTGTAATTTTACATTATTGACACAATTTGCATATTTTATATATTGTGCAGTGCTTTGTTACAATTTGTATTGTTAAAAGCGCTATATAAATAAAGGTGACTTGACTTGACCTTTCATGTCACTTGACTTTTAATTAGCCAATCTCCACCACATGTTTGTAGCATATGAGTGTGGTGGATCATCATGGTCTAACCATGAATCATCTTCATCTATTGATCTAATTGCTTGTGCACTGGCCAGGATAAATACTAGATATATGACTGACATGTTGGACAATTTAGACCCAAATGTGTAACGGGAACCTTCAGAGGTGATCAGGAAGCTATTAATAGGGCAAAAGTTTGCCCAGGCCCTATGTTCAGCCCACAGGTGACCCCCTCGCCCACTTCTGTCTGGCACAAGCCCTCTCACCAGTGCCCTGTCACACACTTTGGGCAGGCTTCTTAGGCCCAACAGTGTCAATTGGTAATGCGTATGTTGATAGATCCACTGCGGTTGATGATCCGTTAGCACTCCTGTCCTGGTCACCGCGATGTCTACATCTGGCCCCAAATATCTCGGCGACTGGTTTCAGACTCCGAATCAGCACCTGTTGGCCTGGAACGAAATTATGGGTGGGCTTATCTGACAGAATAGGGAGAGAAAGAGAAACATCAACACATAGAATTCAGTTTGTCAATAAGGGAAATCACGTGGTCATCCAGGATCACCTCCATGGCTCCTAGGGAAGAAAGGCCTGCGCGACCTTTGACCCAAGGGGTCGGGAAAGGTCTACCCATCAAAATCTCAAATGGTATACTTACCCCCATTGTAAGTATTTTGTCGTTGAGGATGGGGTCATTCTCATTTCTGCCAATACGGCTGGTATTTCATCTGGCCTTTTGAAAACCTATCGACAATAGTTAGCATATTTTTGTTTTTGATTTCCAACTGCTGGCATGAGAAAAATCTATTTGAAGGCACTGAAAGGCACTTCTGGAAAAGCGGTAGTGTGGCGTTTTCCGGTGAGGGTTTGTTTTGGCACATATCAAACACAGGTCTAAAATTAGTTTGGCCATTTTCGCTGTATCCTGTATACAATACAGGCGATTAATCATCTGTGTAACTTCAGACGCACTCTTGTGCAAAATACCGTGATAATATCTTATCAATATCACCAAGGTCAGTTTTGGTAATGTTATTCTACCGTTTGTATCTCTTATCAAACCGTTAGCATCTGGCACGCATCCATTTTCTGCCCAATGTTTCACGTCTCCCTATGTGGGTTGACTTTGCATTATTTTCAAATCTATGTCAGGAACGCATGATACATGTACAATCATCATTGTTTCTGCGTTCTATTCTGCACTCTCTGATATGTGGAAAATTCTGCATGTTCATGCCCATTTCATAATTTTCTGTTGCCTTCTGGTTCATCTCTGGATACATGTCCCTTGACCTTCACTACAGGTAGTTCAGATGGCAACATTACAGCTTGTAATAAATCTACCACCAACTCTGCATGTGATATTGGTTTGCCCTCAGATGTCTGAAAATTGCTCCTAGCCCAAGTCTGGGTGAAGTCTTGAACGACGCCATACGAATATTTGCTATCCGTATAAATGGTGGCTATTTTGCCTTTTGTTAACTCACAGGCTCTTGTCAATGCAATTATTTCCACAGCCTGTGCCGAGTTATGGTTCAGGTGATATGCCTCCACCCTCTCACCCTGTGTCTGTATCACAATGGCATATCCACACAGATACACTCCATCAGGCGGCCTTGAACATGAGCCATCTATATATATTATTATTAGCCATCTTTTTCATTAACTGTTCCCATCTGGTGGAATGACCTGCCTAACTCAATCCGAGCAGCTGAATCCTTACCCATCTTCAAGAAACGGCTAAAAACACATCTCTTCCATCTTTATTTGACCCTCTAACTCTAGCACTCTCTATTCTAATTTTATTTGATCTAATCTGTCTTCTTTTTATTTAAAAAAACACAAACATTTGACCCTCTATCAATTGCATATTTATTTTCTAACTGCTAGCTTTTCTTGTAAAACTAACACTAAGTTTAATTTTTCTATATTTTATATACTCGTTTTCTTAAAAAAAAAAAAAGCTTCCTACGTGTTCTGCGTTAGGCTAACCAGGACTTGTAATAGCACTTGCATGTTGTTGCTCTTTTGTTGGTTTTGATTGCTTCTATAATGTCCTCATTTGTAAGTCGCTTTGGATAAAAGCGTCTGCTAAATGACTAAATAAATAAATATATAAGTGCTCTCCCCCATCCAGGAGCGTTTCTTTCAGATAGACCCTGGCCGAAGTGGCGCCCTCAATAGCATTCATGCGATCATGAGGTACAGCTTCAGTGATCAATGTGGATTGAATTGCTGCGCTAGAAACTGAAATGAGCTTAATGGTTAAATTTTCCGTGGCTAGAAGTGTTGCTTCATAGCCAGACCTTCTCTGGGCCGTCATGTGCTGTGTCTTCAAATTGTGCAAAACAACACCCACATGATGAGTGGTGCAAAAAATCAAAGGACGTGATAAAACATTTTTAGCCATTCTAACCATCTCCGCTGCAGCCATGGCACGAAGGCATTGAGCCATACCATGGACCATCGGTTTGTCACCATGCTCTTGGGTCAACCATTGCAACACCCACAGCCTCTCCCGCATGCAAGTGAAATGGCCTGAAATAGTCTGGGAGCCCCAAGGCAGGAGCACAAGTGATAGGAATCTTCAATGCATCGAAATGTTCTTCCGCTTCAGAAGTCCAGTTCAACGAGTCTCTCGGACCCATGCCATGTTGAATGAGACATCGTAGGCCTTTGTCATGGACGCACAGTCAGGTATCCATGCGGCAATAGTTCACCAACCCCAAAAGCCTGTGGCCCAGGTAATGGACTTGGGATTGCACCCACTGCAGTTTTCATTGGAGGCCTTAAATCCAGCACTCGCAAGCACATTGCAGACAACAATTGAGGCCTGCAAACAGTCAGCCTCATTTTCAGCGGATATTAAAATATCATCTGTATAGTTCAGTACACAAACCGTGGATGGCAGGTCTGTTACAAGTTCAAAACACGTTTCACCACAGCGGAAAAGACTGCAGGGCTATCAACATATCCCTGAGCAAGGCGTGTCCAGGTCAGCTGCACACCTTTAAAAGTAAATGCAAACAATAGCTGAGTCTCTGTATGGATGGGGATGGAGAAGAAGGCTGAACACAAATCCACCACCGTCAAGCGGGTGTGATTGTGTGGTATATAATTTAGAATAGTCGGCACATCAGGCACAATTATTAATAAATTAGTAGCCCTCAGGTCTTGTGTTAAATGCCAACTCGTTCCGTCAGCTTTTCTGATGGGATTTATTGGTGTATTGTAAGGTGAGTGAGTGGAGACAATAACCCCTTGTTTAAAAAAAAAAAAATCAATTACCGGTTGAATACCCTCAACCTTTGCAGGTGACAAAGGGTATTGCTTAATGTACACAGGTTTCTGTGTGATCACTTTCGCCTTGTAAGTGGGTATATTAACGAGGCCTGATTCATCCTTAAACTGTGACCACAACATTGGGTTTACCTCTGCAATGTTGTATTTAAATCGTTGTGGCTCGTCATTGTTCATAAAGTATGGCATTAAGTCCACAGTTGCATTTGGGATATCTGAAAGCAAAGAGAAATTAACAGAGCTGTCTGAAAATACAATCTCAAAGTTTATGCATGAGATTTCTGACCAAAAGATTCAATGGTGAATTTGGAGCAATTACAAATTTGTGCAATAAAGGCAGGTAATTAAGTACCCTTACCTCAATGCCAGGTGTCATGTGACAAACAAAGTCAGTTCCTGAAACCCCAACAGGACGCATAGTACGATTCGTGATCGTCCCTTTATAAAATTTAGCAGAAATAGATTAGCACGTAACCCTTGTGTCGATTAAAAATGAGTAATGTAATATACCCAATTTACTTCAAAATTTTAAATGGGTAATTCGTGCGATTGCGAAATATATATGTTTTTTTTTTCATCTCTCTTTATTTTATCCAAGACACCTGATATTGATCAGCATAATTACTGTTATATAGTGGGGCTTGTGTATGGTTTATTTGTGGAGGCTTACGCGTGAGCTCATGTGCCTGCTTCAGCTTACACTCCCTTACGAAGTGCCCTGCCTTTTCGCAAAAATAACCCACTCTGGACCTTTTGGGGCCTCCCAGAGGCGGGCCCTGATTATACTGAGCTCGGGTCTCGTCCTTATTTTGCAGGGTATTTGTGGCATGGGTCAGATCCCTACATACATGAGCACGAGCGTCTAGAAAATTATTAACCTGTTTAAAGAATTCAGTGACATTTTCGGGATCAGCCCACCAAAATTCACGAGGGTCTCGCTGTATACCGTTGCCATCCAATTCATCATTATCAAGATTTAAAACAAGGATTTCTGCAATAAGAGACGATTCAGTAACATCATTCCGCCAAAACTCGTAATAAGATAATCTGTAATCTGAGCTGCTTAATTGTGCATAACGTGTGTGTGGGGGTGCAAAACATCTACAAATTTGTTAGAATTATTCGTTCGGAGATTTTTACATATAGTATCAATGCCTGTCATTTGTTGCGGGTTTAAGAATAATTCTAGGCTCTTCTTGAACCCACGCCATGGACAGCTGAGCTGCACCATGCAGGCATACAGTTTCTTTGTTCAACTCAGGGAGAAAGGGAGGGGATTGTGCACGAGAAAAAAAAGAAAGTAAGGAAGGATATACATTTGAGCTGGTCTGAGCATTATTTTGGACAGTAATTATGACTGTATCATTAGGTGGCGGTGTCTTTACAGTCGACATTTTGTTCGCTTTAACACGCTTGAGACCTTGGTTCCATATTGTTTTCTTTTTTTTTTACATCATACGATTCGCCCATACATTTATAATCCCATACTCAACGAAAGAACAAAGCAAATGTTAGAAAAGGAAAGTAAAAAACGAAAACTTCACCCACAAAATCCAACTGTTTGATTTTTTTTTTCTATTATTCGTTACTTATCATGTTTAAATGATAAAGTCAATATCTCAAAATACGCGTGTCGTATGCCTCTCGACTACTAGGACGCAACCTGGCCCTCAGTTTAACGTCACGAGTGTCACACGCAAATGCAGAAACCCAGCACAATCCTGCGGTGACTGCCATCAACAGTATATCACAGTAAGGTTATATAAAAAAACTCATACCTGTGATACTTTTGAAACCTGTAGATCATCTTTCAATCTAGTACGATTTTCAAAACACGAGTATATAGGTCTCAGGTTACTGATGAATAAATATAGGACGAGCCTCCAAATTGTAAAACTTCAGCTTCCTTATGAACCAAGTTTTCTTTCTGTGTGTTGAATCACTTTTAAATCAAATCAGAAATATATGTTGGACGTTGTGAAAGAAGTCTTCAGCAGATCTGGGAGAACAAAGACAAGATGGAGAGAGGCATCATCGCTTTCGAACTCATTTAATAATAGAAAACACATGTCTTTATATATGGTACCAGAAGGTCTCACATTTCCAGAGGGTTCACCAAATGACCAAATAAGGTATAGAAAACAGCATTCCAGACAAAGAATGCATGCATAGACTAAATCCCCTCCTCCACTTATAGCCATGAGCCACATGACCAGCGAGCTTAAAACTTCACCATTCATTTATCTAGCCTTGCATTCACTTAACAATTAAATCTAACAATGGTATGTTTTTTTTGTTGTTGGCCCTCCAGGACTAAAATTACCTGTCCCTGGTGTACAGAGTAGGGTGACACTAGTAATAGGATTGAGAACCACTGCTTTAAAACATGATTTTGAAGATTGTGAATCCATTAGAATCGTTAGAAGACAGAATCGCGATTCATATATGAATAGATTTGTACATGCTCCCCTAGTTTTCTCTTCCTCTTCTCTAAAGCAACGCAGCATTGCCTCACCCCCTTTGGTGTGTTTCCTGGGGCTGAGTTTATCTGGGTTCTTGACATAAGTGGATCAGTACTATCAGTAAGAGCAGTAATACCTTTAAAACCATAACAATATCCACCCCTACACAGCACACAAGTTTCAGTCATCATATGTAAAACTTCACTTTTACATGTTATTTTAACATAAATGTGTGTTGGCAGTGTGAACCTTAAGGTGTCCTTTCTGTGTAAAAGTCTTTCCACACTGAGAGCAGCTGAAAGGCCTTATCCCATTATGAATTAACATGTGATTCCTCAGAATTCCTTTACATATGAAACCCTTTCCACACTGAGAGCAGCTGAAGGGCTTTATTTCTGCATGAATCAACATGTGAGTTTTAAGGTATCCTTTACAAGTGAAAGACTTTCCACAGTGAGAGCAGGTGAAAGGATTTTCTGAAGAGTGAGTTACCAAGTGATCCTTAAGGTGTCCTTTCTGTGTAAAAGTGTTTCCACACTGAGAGCAGCTGAAAGGCCTTATCCCATTATGAATTAACATGTGATTCCTCAGGACTCCTTTACATATGAAACTCTTTTCACACTGAGAGCAGCTGAAAGGCTTTATTCCAGTATGAATTAACATGTGTTTCTCAAGGCTTGCTTTACGTGTGAAAGACTTTCCACACTGATAGCATGTGAAAGGCTTTTCTGAAGAGTGAGTTAGCAAATGATTATCAAGGTGTCCTTTCTGGGTAAAACTCTTTCCACAATGAGAGCAGATAAAAGACTTTATTCCAGCATGAATTAAAATGTGCTTCTCAAGGCTTGCTTTACGTGTGAAAGATTTTCCACACTGAGAGCAGCTGAAAGGCTTTTCTAAAGTGTGAGTTACCAAATGATTCTCCAGGTGTACTTTCTGGGTAAAACTTTTTCCACACTGAGAGCAGGTGAAAGGCTTTATTCCAGCATGAATTAACATGTGATCCTTAAGGTTTTTGTTACATGTAAAAGTGTTTCCACACTGAGAGCAGCTGAAAGACTTTTCCTCACCATGCATTCTCATGTGTTTCATCAGGCTTCCGTTCTGTTTGAAAGTGTTTCCACACTGAGAGCAGCTGAAAGGCCTTATGACGTCTGTTATTTGAATGCTGCAACTCACTGATTTTTCTCCATTGACATCATCATCTTTCTGATCCTGATGTTTCTCCACTTCATTCAGATCTTGTCTTTCCTCTTTCACTTTCGTCAGGCCTAAAATTAAATAATAAAAAATATGAAAATCAATGTGAACATTTGGAAAACAAAAGGATAAAATATTATATTATTATAATATTCTGTGTGGAAAAAAACTGCTAAAGAAGCAAAATATATTGTGTAAATATACCCTTTGAAGTATTGTGAAAATAATTAGTCTAATCTACATTATTTCACAGCTAACATCTGCAGGTATCAGTGCTTACAGGGAATCTCTAAGTATCAGCGCTTCAAATGTAATACTTTTTAAAGGAATCATGAACTGCATTTTTTTTATTATTTTGTGTTTTCTGAGGTGCATCTATAATGTTTTCCACCAAAATATATTTCTTGAGACATTTATAATGTCTTTACATACAAATAAATTATGTTAGCCTCTGATTCAAACGCTCTGCTTGAAGGGACGTGTCTGTTGTGAGACTTCACTGTGAGCAAATTACAGTCTGTTTGATCTTATCATTACATCTCTTTTTCTGCACTCATGAAATGCTTTCATCATAACTAAAAAATTGATGCATCGCAATTCTCTCTCCAACGATTCTGGATCGATTCTGAGAATTTTAGAATCGATTCTGAGCTTAGTTTTTAACCAAATGTGCGATGACGGAGTTTGCTTTAGAAACACCCGTATTCTGCTTGCTTCCAATTCCTCTCTCACACATACATCACTCAAACCTTCCGTAAAATAATATTTCATAAAGTTTGTTTAGTTTTTGTAAACTAAACTAAATTACCATCATCACTCAAAATACTGTATGAAAGCAGACAGATGTTATAAAACATCGTTTTATAATACATTTAGAGGGAGCTAGGACAAATAACAACACAACCCTTACAAAAATTCAAACAAAAAAACATGGTTACTACCATGGTAACAACAAATTAACCATGGTTTTGCTACACTAACCATAGTCTAACCATAAAATTTTTAGTAAAACTATGGTTGTAAATTAAAACTGATTGTAAACAATCTGACAAAAAAATAGGTTTTACTGTAATAAACCATGGTTAATTTTGGTAAGAAAAATATAATGTACAGTATTATGATTTTTCTTTAAAGATATTGTCATGTAATTATTATTGTACTAATTTTGACATTTAGGCAATTTAGAAAGTATTGTCTCGTTAAATCCATAGCAGGGCTCGATAATAAGGACTGCCCTATGGCCCGGGGCCAGCGTGTGAGACGCTCGGGACAGTAGACAGGATTGTCACTGGCCCAATTGGGCCGGTGCTGCCTCGTCGCTAAAGTTTATAATTTGCCTGCGACCGTTCAAATTGCGTTCAAATACGGTCTTAGAATCGAGAAACAAAGCCTTTAAACGTTAACTATCTGAGTGGATGTTGTGAGCACTGTGTTTTCTCCGTCACCTGGTACAACGGAACAGCAAAGAGACGTCAACACGGTGGCAACATCAAATTATGAAGCTAAAAGAAAAGCGTTGGTTTCTAAAGTCTTGGAAGCTGACATTTACATGGGTACAACACGACGAAAAAAATGCAGTGATGTTTTGCACAGTTTGCCGTCAGTTTCCTGGAAAAGCAGACAGGTCGGGGAGCCTTTTTCGTTGGAACAAGCAATTACCGCAAGAAAAACCTCGAAGCTCATAATAAAAGCCGTCAGCACAGAGCGTGCATGGTAGGGATGCAAAGATTATAGATTTTTCTGGTATGATTATTGTCTGAGGAATAATCGCGGTTTTACGATTAGGACGATTATTATTATGCATTTATTCATTTCCCAACATTACTAATGTATAAAATCACATGAACACTCTTTAGATGTTAGTGTTATTTATTGCTGGCTTTTGAAACAGAAATAACACACAGTAACCAACCTTACTGCACAAAATAATAATAAACAAAAGTCCATCTCTCCCATTAAAATTAAAAAAGGTGACCGCTGCTCTGTAAACATCCGTGACAGTATTTCTCTTTTGAAAATAACTAGGTATGCAACGATACCCTTTTTTCAGAACCGATCCGATACCGAAGATTCTGAGGATCGGCCGATACCGATCTAATCCAATACCAGTGCAGTGTTGTTGTTTTTTTTATCAATTGTTGTTGTTTTTTTATCAATGTAGAATTTCTATATTACTCTGTGCTGACCTGATCGTCACTCGTCTGTGTGTTAAACACAATCTATTACAGTGTTTCTCAACTGGTGGGTCAAAATTGCTGGGTATGCAGCCCAAAAGTGGGTCGCAGATTGTATACAGCTAAAGAAACGACATCAACAAAAAACGCAATTCTAAATGCTTTTCTGATGCCAGACTTTTATTTTAAAAGATGTGCATGAAAGCTGTTGACACTTCTGTCCGATGCAGTTTAAGTAAAGAAAGAGTACCTGAGAAAAACGCACTTTCCCGATCCGCATGCGGTCAGATGAGATGTTGATAGGTTTAATGTCAGTGTCATTTTTCTATCGTTATTTTCGTAACTTGTTTATGAAAAAAAAAAAGTCTCACCTCAGATAAAAACTAACTGTCCTGTCCTGTCAGATGTTATACTGTGCTTGCGGTGCCGCGCTGTATATCACTTCATTACAGCGCAGAAACTACGAGCATGCAACTCGTGAAATAAAAGTACAGTACCAATAAATCACAAATCTGGTACTGCGTGTGTTAGTTAGCTGGGAAGGATTTTCATGACGGTATGATATTCATTCTATTCTGGAGCATTTTCCACGTTTCATTAACAGTTGTTACACCTTGGTTGTTTTAATAACCCCAAAATACCATGTCATTTTCACTTTGTGTAATTTTGTAGGCTATATGTTTAAATTAATGTGGTGGCTCATACCAACTTATTTGTATTAACAAAATGAGTTTGGGACTGCTATTTAATAGCCTTGCCTTATATTTTATTCAGTCATAGTCTTAACAGTCTTAACTTAATTTTTGTGAAATAACTTGCTTTATTTATATATATATATATATATATATATATATATATATACAGTATATAATAAAAATATTATT